>JAMKCH010024018.1:0-27075 GCA_023653785.1 Ophioderma brevispina
GAGCTGGGTTGAGCTGCGCTGAAGAAGAGGATGGGTGTGGGGGGGGGTGGTGGTTGGGGGGGGGGGGGAGGACTTACAAGGAGAAGACGAGTGACTATAGTTCGTGACCAACACGCGAAAACAGCTCACCGGGATAGGCCACGAAGCAGTGGACACCCCCACCATTAACACCCCTCAACCCTTCATTTGTTTGTATCCAACCTTTCCCAATAATCACCCATTCTTCCATTCACTCACATTATTCTCAACTTTCACATTTCTTTTTCTTTCTATACCTCTTCTTTTGCTGTTCTTTCTGCAGAGATTCTTCATTCGCTGCGTCCAGGGGTCGAAGGGACCGTGCGCACCTGGGGGTCTAAAAAAGACAGAAGAGAGGGCATTGAAATAAGCTCAATTGCGAAAAGGCATATAGTTCTGGGGGCTTTGCCCCTGGACCCCCACCGGGGCTCTGCCCCGATCCCACTGGGCCCTATAAGCGACCCCCTTATTCTGGTATTATTGTCCCCAGGATCGGGGTTGTGGGACCTGGCTACGCATATGTTCTTCACCATTCTTTTGCTCATTTGTATCTTTTTGCAATCTCTTACGTTTGCCTAAATTTTGATTCGCCTACTCTGTTTGCTGCGGTCCTCTCCCTGTTTGTGATTACCATTCCAGTTTAAGTTATTTCAACATATGTGCACAATCTTCTACCATTGAATAAACTAAGTTGTCCCTTCATATCAGACATTCATGCAGCTCTCATTCTTCCTTTTTACAATCTCATAGTCACCTCTCAATTTTTGTATCTCTCAAGTTCTTGCAGTCTGCATCCTTGTGGTTACCTGTGGTCGGGCCTGCGATTTCGATTTGCTTTGGTTTCCAGTCCGGCCTTCTCAGGTTTTCTCGGTACGCGGTTTCCTCCTGGCTTGTACGACGGGGCTGTCGTCCCTAACGTATAATTAAATTGTATAACGTGCATTGAAAAATATCTCCATGACACTTGTATGTGCAACATAGTGTTGGTGTGTTCGTTAAAATACTATACTCTCCTCCTGGCTATGCTTTGACCAACACAACCATTCCCTCGAGTCAATATACTGTAATCAAGTCTATCCTGCTTGTTAAATTAACACATAAATTTTTCCCTTGCTCCTGCTGCCCTGCCAAACCACCCTATCACCCCATCAACAATAATGGACGGGTCAACTTGCCTTGGCCTTTCTCCCATTCCCACACATGCATGCTCAATGTCAGACACAACAATGTTGACACTCCACAACACGCACAAGCACACTCTTCTCACTGTAAATTGACTTGCACAACACTCCCACTTGCCACCACGATCGTCATTTTTTTCTTCTGCCAGGTAGAAGATTAATCCTGAATTAACCAAACCCTCATGCAGTGGTACTCAGTTCTTTATGTGTGTGTACAGCCCATTCATTGTTTACACTTCTGAAGCTTTACTGAACTGGCAGTTGAGTTCAATAGCTCCTATTCCATTCCCATGCCATGGTCAGTGATATAAGTACCCTATACTTGCACTGGTCACTATTGATAGTGACATTCATGCTTGCACGAAATGAGACTAGTCCTAACGCATAAAGTAGCTATGTAACAGTTTTTCTGATATGGTTGGGTCAGATTGCAAAAGTTTTTGCTTGACAATTAAAACTGTAAATGACTTCTATAGCCACTTGATATCCAAAATATACTTCCAATATTATAATATAGAATTGTGGTACAGAATTACATTGTTTGTATTATATTTTAACACTGATAGCATGCAACTATTTCATTAAACAGACTAATATTTCATGTGTGGTAAACATGCACAACTTTTGTACAGCAATGTTGACAGATATTACTACATCAATAGTGATTTGGCCTTTGCACTGATAAGAAGTTCCCTTTAAAAGGGAAGTATGGTAACCTGAAGCTTGTTTCGCATGCAAGTCAAATTTCTACTTCAAATAAACCAGATGTATCAGGAAAAAGTAACATGAACTGGAAGTATTTTTTTTTTTTTTTTGTTTCACCATAAAGGTTGATCATTATATTGATGCTTGCTAGTATTCATTGCAATAGTGTTACAAACTCAATTTGTTGTGTCATTTCACAAATTGTGCCACTAAAATGCAGAAGATTGTCCTTTTTAAGGACTCGTCTTGTCATGTATATTTCTTCAAATATACAAATGAATCCCACTCACATCAACACTATCATGCAGTTTTTGAATACATTCATATCTGCACACCGATGTATCCACGAACTAAAACAAAAATTCTAATGTCATCGGATGTTTTTTTTTTTTTTTTTTCAACCTCAATTTTTCATTCCAACTTTCCCACACTCTACCATCCCTTAGGCTAAAAAAAAATTGTTGTATTGGAGTAACGGGCCAGTGCAAAAATAGGGTAGGGCGGGCGGATTTTTTTAATTTTGTTTTTTATTTTTAATAATGCATTACTACATCAAATCATCACACATAGTCTATGTAATGTTATTAAGATTGATACTTTTTGACTCTTATATTGAAAAGCTTAAAGAGAAGTTGCCAAAGTTACACCAGAACACAAAAAAATATTGAGAAAAATCGGTTAAAAATCAGGGTAAAAACAACTTGAAAATAAGATTTTTTGAAAATCAATAAAAAAAAAATTAGGGTAGTAACCTTTGGTACAGGGCTTGATTTTCAAAATTAGGGTAGGGCAGGTTACTCCAATACAACATTTTTTTTTTGGCCTTACTAATTCCATCATTCTTTGACCCTTCCCTCTTGAATATTTTTCTCCGTACAGACATTCTAATAACGATTTAACGTAAAAATTAAACAATACTTACGTTGATGACGATTGAAAAGATTGTACTGCACTACTTGATCGGTTGTTTTTGCCGTTGAAAACCCCAGGAAACTGATTAAATGAGGCAACCTTAAATTACATGGTTGCCGACCTCCTTGATTCTTGCCAAATATCTGCACAATTTAAGATCACGTTATCCTACATATCCCTAAAAGTCAATTTAACGCAAGGAAGCTATTTTTTAGGTTTTCTTAGTTTAGCGGAAGATGTTATTTATGAATCCTTTACATGAATTCAATCCATTCTTTGATGTACCTCTTGAATGGTTTTCTCTGGTAAGGAACATCTATAGATACAATTAACATAAAAGTAAAGAATAATACAGTACACTTACGATTGGAATTGGGTCACTTATACTCTAGATTGGTTTTTTTTTAAAAACATAATGGAAAAACCTGAAATTGGAAGATTAAAGTGCAGAATAAGTTGATGTGAGTTATGACTTGTTAGGAGCCTGGTTTTGGCAAGAGTTTATGAACTCCTGCAAAAACTCTCCTTGTTTATTTCTTGACTCTTGTGCAGATTGTATGTTGGATGAGAATTGCATTGGACAAGCAGGCCATAGGCATGTTGATAGTCCCAGAGTCCCATTTCAAAGAAAGATGCATTGGCCAAAGAATCACTAGGCAGAGCCAAATGCCGTTCTGTTTCCTGCGGATGACAAGCAAAAGGACATTACATCTAAGGAGGGACACTACTTTGGACTTATCTATATTGAGTAGCTCTTTACAAGAGCCAAATTTTATCATGTAGGGAAACAGATGTACTGGAATCACTACACCTGTTTCTTGACACTTTACGCTGATTGATAGTTGGATGATCCTGTTTCATTGAAACTTGAATTGCCATTTGTACTTAGTAGAAATACACATCTTCGTTAAACCCGACATGATGCTAGTTGCCCAACCTTAACTCAGTATCTTGAGAGCTTCTGGTAAGTTGGGCATGGCTACCAAATCACAAACATGAAGAGCATTACTTCTTGGACTTCATTGGAGAAACATATTTTTGTTTAGTTGGCTCCCATTGAATATGGGGTTTATCCACTTTGATAAATTTCATTGGAGTGCTTTCAAGATAAAAAAAAGTTCACAACCTTCTTTTGAGTTGCATGCTAAAGTAGCCAGCAGATATTTATCATCTTTAACAAGTAACACAGGAGGGTATCCTGTAAAACCCATGAAATCCAGATGCTATATGGGACAAGGGAAAGTCTGGGAGTTATCAATTATCAATTCATGTTCTTCTCTTTGCAGTGTACGTAAGACATGCCTCCCATCTTTAAAGGTCCATGGACACGGCTGAGTAGACATTTCTTAATTTCTTACATTTTCGTACCTCAACAGTATCCTGATCATATCGCAACACAGATTTTTAAAAGTGAACATCGGGAAAGTGTTAAAATTCAAGGATAAATATACCCAAACTGACAAGGCCTTCTCCTGTTTTCGCGAACGCGTATCAAGATGCTGGAGTTGGATTTGACCCCGTTTAATGACGTCGGAGTAACAAGTTGTAAACAAAGCTCACACGTGGGCTAACCGCACCGCACACTCCAGTTTTTTTTTTTTTTTTTTTTAACACAGAGGGTATCCTGTAAAACCCATGAAATCCAGATGATATATGGGACAAGGGAAAGTCTGGGAGTTATCAATTATCAATTCATGTTCTTCTCTTTGCAGTGTACGTAAGACATGCCTCCCATCTTTAATGGATTTGACTTGATAATTCTGTATCAAATACTGGACAAAGTTGATAGACTATGAATCCTGATAGGCTTCATGAAATATGTTAATGAGATATGAAGAGTTAACAAGTAAATTATGCACCCCATGTTATAAAATGTTTTGGTGAAAGAAAATATCTGCAAATTGCATTCAAAAGAACATTTAATGATTGCTGCGTTACTTGGTTACACAAACTTAAAAGTATTACAACAGCGAATTGATTTTTTCCAATTCAGTCTTTGATAATTTTTGTTGATCTACCTTAGGTATAGTCCCTTGCTTTTTGTATTTGTTTGTTACTGGTGAATCTAACCATTTTTTTTTATGTTCATAACGTCCATGCAGTTTCATCATGCGTTTTCTTGTCAGGCGTATAATGAAAGCATGAGATCAAGAATATTATCTGCTTGTAGCAGACATGTCTTGCATTTTTCTCTATCAATTCTCAGGATTTTTTCTGGATATATTGCCACATGTATCCAGTAAAAAAGCTTGTCCCTTACACTGCGTTTTCTATCGTTGAATAATTTTGTGAGATGGCTGTGGTCATCATGCTAATTGCATAGAAGCTTTTGAATTTCTACATATCCTTGCTGTTTTTGTGGGCCGCCAGCGTATGCTGGCACCACTTAGCAATCCGTTGTGCGTGTGTATGTGATGTGTACACAAATTGTTAAGTTTTTTTAAAATTGACCTCAATTGAAACGTTTTAACTCAATTGGAACCAAACTTCTGTCATAGGCGCACAATGGGATCCGTCCTTTTGTGGAGGAGGTCAAAGGTCATGTTGAAAGGGTCAAAGGTCATGTGAGGTCAGTTGAAAAATGGGCCTAAAAATGTAAAATTCATCTAATTAAAACGTGAAGTCAATTGGAACCAACTTTGTCATAGGTGCACCATGCGATCCCTCATAGGTTGATGAGTATCAAAGGTCACGTGTAGGGTCAAAGGTCATGGGGGCGGCCCACAGCTTATATTCTTTGAATATAGCAAGCACGAAAGCCGAGAACCGCGAAATTCTAGTTGTAAGTTTTTTCTACTTCGTTCTTTTGGCTCTTTCCTCCATTTGCAATCTCTTTGGCATTGGATTTCATTATGTTAATAATATAATGAGGGATTTCATGTCTAATATCTGATAAAACCTTCCTTGAGAAGATTTCCAAGTCTTATCTGTTCCTGGACTTCAATATTTACAAAATGTTTAACACCTTGTTTGTTTCCTCTTGTCGATGATACTCTTAAAGGCTGATCAACGATTTCCCAATAAGGGCGCACTCTTTTTCAACAATCATGTTTTTTTGCATATACATAATGCTTCTCCAGAGCTAATGCACTATATGAAATATTAAGCTAAATTGAAGTCCCTTCATTTAAGCAATCACAACTATGCTTATCAAATTCCGGATCCGGAAGTTTGTTATGTAAACGGTACCCTATGGCATTGTTATACTGTACTAATGTTTACTGCATGAAAACAAAAATTTCGATTATCTTTTAATTTTAACTTTGGAATAAGCATTTTAGGTGATTGTGATTATATTTAGTTCTAGATTTACCATTTTTAATTACTAACTATCACAAAAATTACGATTTTAAATCCTCTGACTCAGCCTATTTGACATAGGCGGTAACATATTAAAATTCCAGGGGCGGATTTGGGGGGGGCCAATATGGAATAAAAAACACACAAGAAACTTGAAAAATTTGAGTAATACCACTACATCTGTTATTTGGAATTTTCGCGAGGTTTTTATTTTTGTGAATTTCGCGAGCTGAACTAAAATGCAAAAATAAAAACTCAATAACTGGCTAAAAAAAAAACCTTTTCCAATAGATTTGTATTGCATTGATCTCAATGCCGTGAAATTAAATTCTCACCCATTTTGCAAAACTGTTAAAATTGCGAAAATATCGGTACGCGGGAAATTTCCACTTATACCAGTAATTCCTAAAGCAACACTTTTGCTGATGAGTGATAGTGTGGAAAATGTCTGCCTAATGAACACCTTCCATTGAAACAATAGGCGGCCTCGTCTCATATCTAATGAACAAATTCAGCTTTTGGCAAGTTTCCATCTGAAAAAAATACAAGAAAATAATGACCAATTACTGAAATATTAACAACCATGAACCTTTAAAAGGAAATATGTCATGACTGAATATTTGGAAATTTGGTATGGATGGAAAGCGTAAGTACGTAGATTTAATATAAATCAAAATAAGTTGAAAATTGTCCATTTGTTGAGTATTTTTGTCCCTGTTAATTTTCCGCCCAATGCTTACTCGAAAACCATTCCGACAAGCCACATGCGCAGTGCAAATGGTTACGTCCAAGTGATACCTCCAGAATTTAACGTCGTTTTGACCATCAGATCGCAGTGTTGCCACTTTCCTATAACTGCGATCGATGTGTTTTTTATATCACTAATAATTAAAACACAACGAAATGAAACAAAATATGTCATTCTGTAAACTTATTTTCTAATTTTATTGATTACTTTCATTAATCCATCATATATACAGTGTCAGCAATAACAATTTCGAGTCAACACGATGTTTTGGTCATCACTTTGACGTCCACGAAGGAGAGCAAACTTGGGCCTTTTTGGATCAATAAGCCGTGGCGAAAAATCCTCCCGTTTTCTTCGTAGTCAAAAAGCAAAAATTAAAATCCTCTATTTGTTTAATTTTACATCACATTGTTTATTTTTTCGGGAATTCGTGCTGTATGTACATATATTTTATGAAATGTAAGTCAAACTGAGCTTACAAAAACTTGACATATTTTCCTTTAACCACCCTAAGATAATATTTGTACATCGCTACAACAGACCCGTTAACCAGGATTTTTTTAGGGGAGGGTGATTTGTTTCAAAGGGGATCTTTTCCCAAAATTTTGCTTCTCCCAACGGGGGATGCAAATTTGGTAAAGTGGACCCTTTTATACCGAATTTCTCAACCTCATAAAAGAGCTAAAAAACTTGGCTACTACAAAAATTGACGATATCTCAGAACCACGAAGGTGAAGTGAAAGAATGATTACCTGGATTGCAACATAACTAACTAAACATACTACAACAAATGTTTTAAGAGCAAGGTATATGTGTACATCATTCTCTACAAATGTGACAGATTATATGTTCCCAACCATGAATAATTACATTTTGTGTGCCATTAGAGGCAGATGGTCTGATTTAAGTATATAAAGTTTTCATCTTGTTCGAGAGAGGCCTTCACCCCAAAACCTCATCTGTAAAGTTTCACACCGATATTTCAGCCTGTTTTTGTATGAGAGCTAAAAATGCGATTTTATAGGCCTGCTGTAAAATTAATATTGGTCGAACAAAATGGGGAAAATTTTCACTCATAACTTCCAAACTAAACATCATTTAGCCCTAAGATTTCACAGGGTAAATGAGAAAAATAGTAGCTTCCTTCAGATACCAAAATTTTGACCACTTCTGGTAAAATTTGGTTTCTGGGAACAGGGCTAATAGCAATCGGACCATGATCCTTTAAAGTCAATAAATATGGTGAATTTGAATATTGCTATAATTACAATACAGTCAGTGGTGGTCTATCATTGTGCAGAGTGTATAGAAAATGACAACTGGACTCCACACATTGTACCTGGCATAAATGTAACACTTGAAGAGAAATTTACATGTTGTAAGAGAGGGTTAAGTGGAAAGTGAATGTTGGGTGTAGCATGTAATATGAAAAGTTTGTTTCATATAATATTTAAAATAAGGAGAAAAATTTATAAAAATATGGAAAAGGTGTATCCCATAAAGGATCTAAGAGTCCGACTCAAAATGAAATATAAGTGTGAAATGGTTATAGATTAAAAGGGGCAAGTCGGAGTAATTCGATTTTTTATAGAAAATTGTGTATGAATTATAATACAGAGATTTTGGAAGATAGGGTGGTCCTTAAAAGGACCATTGGTAGGGTTCTGGAAGAGGCACTATTTTCTAGTGCTTTTGCTGATGTGATTGAAGGAAGGGGTCCTCCCCCAGCGGTTGGTTTAAAGAAACTGTATTCCTTTTTTGTGCAGTTGGCGAGTTTGCAAAACACAAGTTCTACTCTTTGTCTATGGGATGAGTCAGTGAGGGAAGTTTAAAGACGTGGAAGGCAAGCTTCTCTCTCTCCCTATCTCTCTTTTTTTTGTATTTTCTCCTCCATCAGGTCCAGAACCAAAGGAAGGCTCCTGATGACTATCTTGTGCAGCCTTTTGTCATACTTGGTGCAAGTTGTGGACCACTGCTGGCGCGTAGTTTCTGGAAGGACAGTAGAGCCGGCAAGTAAGGGAAGTGATGGTGTTGGAGTCATCCACTTGGGTATCATCATTTGGTCTCTGAGATGGGTGTTATGGTTCAGAAAAACCCTTGTATGGTCACCAGTGGGGGGGGGCAAGAGGAGGGCACATTTCCAGGGGAGGCAAGCATATATTAAAATTTGTTAGTATAGTATATGCCTAGTGTATGCTGTTTTCACTGTAAATTTGGGGGGGGGGAGATTCCCCACAAGGGGGCAGCTGCCTCCCCTCTGGGTATACCACTGATGGTCACAGTTGATGATAAGAGAGTGTAACTTCTCTGCTAGTTGTTTGATAAGACTGAAATTTTCTGCAGTGAGTTGGTCTGGCAGAGCGGGTGAAAATATTTGACCGTTGCGAATATTACCGGTGTCATGTAGGAGCATCGAGTCGTCTAAATCTTTTTCCATGGATGAGTTGGAAGTGTGACCATTGAGTCGGCATCAGATGAAATTTCCATCTTTGATCTTAGATAGGTCCTCGGATGTTGCCATCTGTAAGCAGGGTATGGCAGATTTGTGCAGAGGGACAAGTCCAAAAGTACCCTTCAAGTGTTTGGGAGAAAAATTTTGGATTCAGGGTGAGCTCGAGATGTGAGTGCATGTAGTTTTATGTATTGTGCTATCCACCACTCGACCTGTAATGGAAATTAGTCACATAACCAACCAATTTGGGCAGCGAGATTATTTGAAAGACTTATTAGGTTGTTACAGACTAGGGCAATTCCTGATTTTTTGTTGATTTTTTGTTTTTGAATTCTGTGATATATTCTGTGCCTTTAAAGTGACGGAGGAGATTTTTTATAGAAAACAAATTTCTCCTCAATTTCACTGGTCGGTTGTAGACCACCTACGAGAACTTTCGAAGGTGTATTGGACAACCAGGTGCAAAAGAAAACCACAAACCTTGTTTTGAACTGTCCCTACTATCGGAATCGTTCCCGCATAGAACGTTCATGCTTCGGGGGGGGGGGGGGGGGGGGGGGGGGGTTGACTTTCTGTCGTTCACGCCAGAACTATAATCATCATCTATTCATAAATAACGCGTATTCAGCTAATCACTTCAGGTGTATCTAATACATTGGTATAATTCAAATAGGTAAAAAAACGGTGTTTGAGATAAAACTGGGGGGCACTCTTTCTGGAGTCCCTCATTTCGCTTTAAAGATAGAAATTTCTTGGCAAGACACTCCAATTAGTAAATTTATCAAGACATGTAATTTCAATGCAGCAATTCCTAGGTGCATTAATTGTTTAAAACTAATTATAAAAAAGTTCACTTAATGTGTATGCAATACTGGGTCTAATCTCCTCTTGCAATCAATATAGTAAAAGCAAATCACTTATATTTTTAGATGGTTGTGTTTGCATTCACACATGATATGTCGATCCACTGCTCTGGGTTCTGGTTGGATCTCCTTCTAAAATCAGATCATCGGCAGTTTAGATCAATTGAGAGAGTATAGTGTGCTGAACCGGTCTCAAAACTTGAATTCGCGAAGTAGATACTTTCCTCTTTCCAAATAACTGCATCAAATGAAATATTCACCCTTTGACCTATAACTTAAAAGGTATGTTGGATGCATGTTTGGGGATGAGCCTTCCAACAAAAAAGAGAAACATGATTTTGGGGCAGAGCCCATTTGCAGTCTTGGAATCTTGAACATGTGATGATCTCTTCCTTTTCCTCAACTTCCCTGCCGTCTCTTGGGCTTGGCGTGACTTTTTTGCTCTTGGTCACGTCTTCAAAATTCTTGCGGGTCTTTCCTCTGTGCCCCAATGTTTTTACTCCTCAATTCACCTAGAGAGGAGGGATGCGATCGATACCATTCTTCTGGAATGTAGAGAAGGGCACTGGGCCATCTGGAATCCCCTTGTTCGGCAATTAAGCTACCATCGATCGTTCTTTTGACCAAACATTCGAATTGATTTTATCCTTTTTCGATTCTAATTCTATTTGTACGTATCCAGCATTGAACTTTGCCGTTTTATTTTTTAACTGGAAATTAAAATATTTTGTTTTAGTAAAAATAATCGAGAGTTCGTAAAATTCTTGGTGCACGCGATTCGTATTTTTTTCCATTTTGAATGAGGATCCGTGGTTTGCGATATTTTTGATTTTCTAAAAAATAATCTTAGAACTGGGCAATTCGCCGTTGACACTCTGGCTAAAGAGGGTCGTCGAGTGCCACATTGTGTAACCACGTATTTCATCCGGAATAATCGCAATCTCATCATAGTGCGCAGTTCACACTTAATAGAAAAACGTTTTAACACAATTTGGCACTCGCCAGTGGTGATAAATATCTTTCTCGGTAGATGTTTAAGAAAAGATCGCTTTTGTAATGTCGTCGACAAATAATTTCCAATACGAACTCTTCGAATCCAAACAGACAACATTTCATGCGTCTGTTGAATTTGACGTGCAATATCGGAAAGTCGATTTTCGCAGCAAGATATCTGAAGCAAAAGAAGCGCATAGAAGGTATCCATTGTTATGATTGTTTCAGTTGTTTCATTTGAAAAAAAATTCACTGTCGCATCTTTAATGGTCGAAGTACATATTTGACTGTCGTCTTTAAAGAGATTCAAGTCCCTTCAGTTCGTTTATGTTTTTTTATTAACCGATAATTCAAGTTTTTTGTTCTAGAGTTTAACCCCATCGAATCCAGTAGTAAGACGAAATACCAAGCAATCGTCATTCACCGATTTACAAGAATTCGCTGGATCGATGAGATGAGCGACCAAACCGTCAATACGCATCTCTTCTTTTTTTGAATGATGAAATATGACAGAAAATGCAAGCCAGTAAATCGTCAGGTAAATGTTTTCGATACTTTGTTCGTTCAAACCCACTTGGCGTGTCTTTCGATGATTCGGCGTTATAAGAAGCTTGCGATTGGCCACTCTCTTTTCCTCAGCTTTCTTCCCAATGGCGGGTTTTGGAGGACAGCCACAACCGGGAAAAAGGGCAAATATTTTCAGAGAGCATTTACCCAGAGAGCAAAACATCGTTCACGATTTGTATATTGTTTTAGCCGTATATCGCGCCCATGTCTTGGCAACCTCTGCGCAAATGAGCCCCACGTCCAACATGAAAACCCTCGATAAAAATCTACTTCTTGTGCCTTCGTCGTCGGATCGAGATGAAAAAAGACCAATTTCACCAATTCACAGTTTCCATATAACGAATTTCAGCACTGCTCCGTAAAATTGTTGCACTTTGTATCGATTTAATTAGTTTATCGTCAAACCATCGGTCCTTTCCGGGACGACCACAGAATTGGAAGGTGGCAAACTTCAAAAGTGACGATATTCGAGAATTTAATGATCGACAAAACTTGTTTTTGTTTTCATTGCAAAAATGTTCGCGTTATCGCATATACAATCCTCTAAACAAAAACAGTGCTATGGCTGAAAAAAAGCCGACCCTGTTTGCCACGGCTTTTTGACTCGTTCCGTCGTGTTTATCGTGGTATCCTCATTCTTCTTTGAGTGCCGGGCCTTCCGGTGATGATTTCCGAATCTAAAGGACTGGATTTATTATCATGACTTTCCCAGGTGGTACAAATCGCTCATGAATCTCATTCTTTTCGAAGTATCTTATTTTTCTCCTGCTGCAGCCACGAAATTACTTTTAGTAGGGCCTTCTATAGGTGACGACGAGGACTATTTTGAACCGATGATACTTTGGCACGTTTACTAAATACGAGATTTTATACCGGATGCCGTGGTGGACCCAATAAGACTTCGTGAATCGACATGGACGATGAGTTTGGAGTTGATTGATTCCCGAAAGAAGAATGTAAGTTAATTCGACGACAGTGCTTTTCACACCAGTCACATTACAAATCAGTCTAAGAAAACTTAAAAGAACTTGATAACCGAGGTGAAAGTTGTTCAGAAATGAATAAACAAAAGGTACTCGATGAGCCGTCTCGGGCGAATGAGAAGCGTTCAAACATCTATTTTGAAAGCCCGCTTTAGAATCGAACCAATCGTCGGAATCTTTGTAAGAAGATTTTATCACGTTACTCATTTCCAAATCTCCTCTGCGATGAGCTTCTTCGTATAAAGCAAAAAATGCTTGACTTTTATCATTATCGAGATAAGAATTCCTTTCCATCAAATCTAGCATCTTTTTGATATCACAGCTGGATTTCAATTCCTATTGAGTCTTCTTACTCTGAGCATCGTTTTTGCCGGTACTTCGTTGCAAGTATAGATTTCCCAATCGTCTAAACCTTTAACGACATTCTGAGATATCTCGTTGGGCGTGACGCCGCGAATTTCCGCTACCAAAGGTCTCATGGTATCATTATTTTAGAGTGAAGAAAACAGATGATCGACAAAATACGATGGTTCCAACATGTACCGTTCTAATCTCCACGCGACAAAATGAGTCAAATCGACAGTTTTTGCATTATCGCATAATATACGGCATTCTTGCATCTGCCGAGTATACTCTAGAAATATTTTTCGAACTGACGATTCAGTCCATCGTAACTCATCAACGATTCTAGTAATGAAACGATCGTCTATATCATCCGGAACGTCTTCGATAGATAATGAATGAGCTAAACGACCAATTTCTTTCCTTTGCCATAATCGTCGATAAGATCAAAAAAAAAAAGATAAGATGGTGAAAGTAATTGCAATTGTTGTCTCCAAGCAAAATCATCATCTTGTTAATGAATCGTAGCCGGCAGTCGAGAATGCCCATTTTGATACCATTCCGGAAACATAAATGTAAAAAAGAGTTCTAAATGTCGATCGAGATCTTTGAGACGACAAAGTGCTACTTTTTCGGCAACCGAATCGTTGCTCATTTTACTAATCTGTTTTCTAATCATGTGTTGAGGTCCCATTCCTCTAACCATATCGAACATGTTAAATCTAGCTGCTAATGATTTAGTATCTTTTTTGCGTTTCGATTTAGTTGCCTCACTCTTTGTCAGAGAAGTTTCTTCCACCATGGGCCCAAGTTTTCTTCATTTTAGTTCAATTAGTTTTGGTGTTAAAAGGCTTCCCTTTAATTTAGTGCTTTAGTCAGCACTATTGGGCTCTTGCCTGAGTGTGCTTTTTGCCAAATGTTATAAATGAAATTTATTTCCAGAATGAAAAATATATGGGGGCCCCTCAGCAGCTTAGGTGTGCCCTTTAGCGTCGTCACGCTGCAATGATGCATTGCGCACTTCGGTGACTAGGGGTGGTCTGAGGTGGATGTGCCCCCTGGAATGAAACATGTGAAAATCTGGCCTTAAAATAGTGCGATTTGATGCTAAGTTTTGATACCTGATGTTTTTAATTGGGGGTTTTCACAGTAAGGGACCTAAAATTGTACTAGTGTGTCAACATTTTCAAGCTGATTAACATCCATTTGAATTATTTTTTGTTCAATGTTGATCTGTATTGGTAAAGAGATAAGAACTCTTAATTTTCTCCTTAAGTGTTCTGAAAATTACCTACCTACAGTGGGTTTATATAGAAATGTTAATTTATTTTATTTCGGCATTGCCAGTGCAAACCCAATATTTGCTATGCTTAAATTCAAGAGGTACGCTCCATCACAACGGAGAAACGGTTGTAACATTTGATTGATACACTGTTTGACCATTATTAATTTGTGGCCTATATCTGAAAAAGTACTGTGTGCAGTGCTAGAATTTCATGTTTTTTTGAAAAAAAAATAGTATTGTATTTTATTAGTTTAAAAATAGTAAATTTCTATGCTTTGCACACATTTAGTTTTAATTTACATAATGATTTTAGGTTCTAAATGGCAACATTTTTAGCATGCTTCATGTCCATATTTACCAGTAACAGAAACTTTCAGCAAAACCTTTCCATAAACAATCCCCCAAACAATCAACAATCCCCAATGTCAAAGAAATGGAAAGAAAACAAAAAAGAGCTAAATTTTTATACTTAAAATTCAAATCTGATGGAGATATGTGGATTTGAATAATAAAATATGACTTTGAATTGCTTTCTGATAGCGACGGTCGGTGTCCCTTTGTACTTATCATGAGTAATTCTACCATTGGTATGCCCTTGCCAACTAGAGTCGCAATTTGGAAGGCAAGCTGCTGTTCCTTGGGTGATCTGGTTTTTCCATCTTGATGGTGGGGACTGCGGCTTCTTACGCCTTGTCTGAAGTTTGCTGCGTGTATAGGCTCGGTTATGGTAATCTGCTGTTCCGGCCCTCCTCGACCGACATGTCCAAATACACTTCAGCCTTCTTCTGGTGATTGGCATACGTGATGGTGCAGGTGATGTTCGAAGCTGTCTAATTTCATCCATTTCTATTTGGTCCAGCAGGTTCATCCTAGGATTGGACTGAGAGACATCTCATCTCAAAGCTTTCTAGCTTTGGAAGTCTGTCTTGTGCAATACCACGGACACTCTGCTCCCATAGGTGGCAAGGGAGTATAAGACGATTGTCACTACTTCTGACTTTGACGAGCTTGTGATGTCAGATTGCTCCAGATTGGTGTTCCCTGAAGGTCTATTCCGAATGTACCATGGCCAGTCTTGTACGCCTTTGATGTCTCCTTAACAGAAGGCACATTACTTCCAACAAAGACAAATCATGTACCCTTTGTCAATAGGGGTCTGGTTAGGGTGATTGATGTCTCTTTGCTGGGTCATCGGAATGATCTTGCATTTAGTTGGGTTGATCTTCATTCCCCATTTGGCGCAGGTTTTTCCAGTTCTTCTGTGAATAGCTGTAACTTTTCAACAGCACCCTTTCCAGCAGGGTTCGCTGTCATGGCACATCATATTAACGACAGAAAATATTTAATTGTTTGCCCGCTATGTATATAACGCAATCATTTACAGAGTTATAACTCACATATACAAAACAAAAGTCTAAAATGTGAATGTAATGTGATATAATGTAATGTAATCAAAAAATAACTGAGGAAACCATCAAAGCTCTTTAAAAACTCATGAAACATGACCTACACGTCACCATTTATGGCTTTCCGTAGAAAGGAATATACTCGGAATCTTCAAATATCACTGAACCCCTTTTAAGGTTCAATCAACATCTCTCTTGAACCTCAAAAAAAAAATTCTTCAAATTCTGAAGAATCCAAAAAAAAGTTTCTGGAATGCAAAACTGTTCAGTTTCACGTTTGAACTTCTGTTTTTCTTTATAACCTGTTAGGGTTCTCTGAGGGAACAACTTTAGAATAATTTTTGGTTATGTGTTTTTCTTATAGAGTGCACAGGGTGATCTTTTGAAGATACCAGCATGGTAATGACTGATAGAATGACAAAGCGATGATCTTAAAGGTCCATGGTCCGATTGCTAATAGCCTCGATCGTCCCCAGAAGCCCCAGATTTCACCGGAAGTGGTCAACATTTTGGTATCAGAAGAAAGCTACTATTTTTCTCATTTACCCTGTGAAATCTTAGAGCAAAAGGATTTTGGGTTTAGAAGTTATGAGCGAAAATGTGCCCCATTTTGGTCGACCTTTTACACAGTACTCTATGGGTTTACAAAATCAAGTTTTTAGCTCTCGCAGCAAAACGGATTGAAATATCGACACGAAACTTTACAGATGTGTTTTTAGGTTGAAGGCCAATCTATCAAATGAAAACTTCATATCCTTAAATCGGACCATCCCCCTTTAAACTTGGCATTGTCTCAATAAAATGGATAGATCTTGTCGTTGTTTAATCAGCTCGCTCACTAAAGTCAACATTCTGCTGGACATTCCATTAAGTCCAATGTGTACAAATTTTTATCTTGATCTATAATAAATGGCAGAAAGTGAATGCATTTGTTTTTTGGGAAGAACGAAAAAAACAAACACTAGCCTTGAATTCCGTAACAGCATTGAGATTATGCTTCCAGGGCATCAATGTAACACTGAAGAGAAAGTTACAACATGTTGTAAGAGAGGGATTTAGTGGAAAGTGAATGTTGGGTGTAGCGTGTAATTAAGTTTTGATAAAAAATAAGAGAACATTTATAAAATATGGAAAAGGTGTACCATAAAGGATCTAAGAGTCCCGACTCAAACTAATCTAAGTGTGAAATGTTATGATTAAAGGGGCAAGTTCCGGAGTAATTCTATTTTTATAGCAAATTGTTATAAATTTAATATGAATAAATATGATGATTGATTGATTGATACGATTGTGGAAGATGGGTGGTCCTTAAAAGGACCATTTTAGGGTTTCTGGAAGGAACTATTTTCTAGCTTTTTGCTGATTTGATTGAAAGTAAGGGGATTCCTACCCAGCATTTGGTTTAAAAAGAAACTGTATTCCTTTCTGTTGCGTTGTGCGAGTTTGCAAACACAAGTTGTCACCTTTGTCTATGCGGATGAGTCAGTGATGGAAGTTTAAAGACGTGAAAGGCAAGCTTTGTTTTTCCCAAACCCCCCCCCTTTTTTGGTCTCATCATTTTGGTCTCTGAGATGGGTGTTATGGTTCAGAAAACCCTAGTACGGTCACCAGTGGTGTCACACTTTTTTTCCGTGGGCGGGGGGCAAAGGTGAGCTAGGCACTATTTCCCATTCCAGGGTGAGTCACGCCGATATTAAAATTTGTTAGTATTCTGCACTATGTAGCTGTTTGTCAACTGTATTTTTGGGGGGGGGAGATTCCCCACAAGGGGGCAGCTGGCACCCTCTGGGTATACCACTGATGGTCACAGTTTGATGATAAGAGAGTTGTAACTCTCGCCTAGTTTTTGATGACGAAATTTTCCGTGGTATTTGGTCTGGCAGAGCGGGTGAAAATATTTGACCATTGCGAATATTACCGGGCCATGTAGGGCTCGCGTCGTCCTAAATCTTTTCCATGAGGATTGGAAGTGTGACCATTGGTCTGCATCAATGAATTTCCATCTTAGCTGTTCCTCAGATGTTGCCATCTGTAAGCAGGGTATGGCATTTTTGTGGCAGAAGGGGACCAGTCCAAAAGTTACCCTTTCAGTGTTTTGGTAGAAATTTGGATTCAGGGTGTAGCTAGAGAATGGTGAGTGCAGAGTTTTATGTATATATTGTGGCTGATCCAACTCAACTGTATTTGGAAATTTGTAAACATAACCACCAATTTGTGGCAGCGCAGTTTGATTTTAAAGACTGTTAGGTTTGTTAAGACTAGGGCCAATTTGATTTTGTGCTTGATTTTTTGTTTTTATATCTGTGATTCAAATCTGTGCCTTTAAAGTGACAGAGGAGATTTTTATGAGGATACCACATTCTCCTCAAATTTAACTGGATCTGTTGTAGACCACCTACCGAGAACGTTTTCGAAGGTGTATTGGACAAACGGGTGCAAAAGAAAACCGCAACCCTTGTTTTGACTGGCCTACTATCGTAATCGTTCCCCTCGAAAAATCATGCATTGACTTTCTGTCGTGCACGACAGAAACTAATAAATCATCATCTTATTAGCGACGGCTATTCAGCTTACGCACTTCAGGTGTGATTTCCATTGTAGCAATTCCAATATGTAAAAACAGGGTTTGAGAAAAAAAAAATGGGGGCGCTTCTTATTCTGGAAAATCATCATGTCCTAAACTTTAAATAAAAAAAAAAAAAAAAGAACCATTATTTTTTTTAAAGAATGTATGTTTTTAGCTCTTTTATCAAGAAATTGTAATTTTCAATGCACCAGTCCTAGGTGTCATTAATGGTTTAAATCTAATTATAAAAAAGTCACCTTAATGTTATGCAATTACTGGGTCTAATACTTACCTGGCAATCAATATAGTAGAGAGGAAATCACTTTAAACTTTTAGATTGGGTTTGCCTTTCACAGTGATATGTCCATCCACGCTTCTGGTCTGGTTGATCTCCTTCTTAAATCAATCATCTGGCAGATTTCAGGTCACTATGAGAGAGTATAGTGTGCTGAAACCGTTCTCACTTGAATTCCGAAGTAGATACTTTCCTCTTTCCAAAGAACTGCATCAAATAAAAAAAAAATTATCTCACCCCTTTGACCTCTTACATTAAAAAGGTTGGGATAGCCTTCCTACAAAAAGAGAAACATGTTATTGGACCAAGTCCACCATTGTAGTCTGACTGTGGACTATATCTCCTTTTTTCAACTTCCCTGCCCTTCTCTTGGGGCTCGGCGTGACTTTTTGCCGTCTGTCATGTCTTCAAAATCCTTGCTGGTCCGTTCTCGGCTCCCGCAATGGTTTTTTTACTCCTCCAGTGCACGCTAAAGATTGCGATTACCTTTCTTCTGGAAATCACTGGGCCATCTGGAAATCTTTATCAAATCGTCCCCTTTTGTTCCGCAATTAAGCTACCGTCGATCGTTCTTTTGACAACATTTAAATTGATGTTTATCCTTTTTTCGATTCTACTTCCTTTTGGGTACGTATCCATCATCTTGAACTTTGCCCATTTTCTTATTTTTTAACGACGACATTAAAATATTTGTAGAAAAAATAATCGAGATTCGTAAAAGTACTTGGTGCACGATGATTTCGTCATTTTCCATTTTTCGATGAAGGATTCCGTGTTGCGATTGTTGGTTTTTTCAAAAATAAAGTCTTGACTGGCAATTCCGTTTGAACTCTCGGCTAATGAATATCCATTTCATCAGTATATGTTGAAGAAAAACGACGCGTTTGTAAGTGTCGTCGACAAATAAGTTTTCACATACGACTCTTCGCATCCAACCGACGCCATTTCAGGCTGCATGTTTGAATGCGACGTGGCAATATCGGCCAATTCTTAAATAGCTGTGAAATGTAAGCAATTATTCATTGCTGGGAATGCCCTGGTTCAATTTCGTTTATTGACTCCCGGTTAGTACGCGCTGCGTATTGAAATGTTTTTATTTTTTTAGGTGAATCCACGCGTCATACGCGTTTTGCTATATTCGCGCGCGCCTGCCAATGTTGGATCTCGTTGCGTATGATCGGTTGCGTTCAGCGGGTTTGTTCAGATGTTTTTCACTGGGTTATGGCAGTCCCCTTCTTGATTGTATTTAGCTGTAAAAAGTATCCCGGGAAAATTGGTTTAAAGCTGACCTTAAATGATAAAAATGCGTGTTGAGATTAGAATAAAGGTATGATTTGGGACCGGTACTCTCTTTTAAAACGACGAATTGAAAGTGGCGACACCATTATTTGTTGCGGGAAGAACTCGGCCTCGCGGCCTCGTTTCTTCCACTTAAAATAATGGTATCGCCTTGGGTTCAATTCTTCGTAAAGAGATTACCGGTTTCCAAAATCATACCTTGTATTCTCTAACATCGATTTTCGTTTTTTCCGCAGCCAGAGAATGTCAAAGATGAGCGACCAAACCATTCCATACACATCTCTCGTTTGAATGAAATTGAAATATTGCGAAATGACAAGCAGTAAATCGTCAGTAACTGTTTTTGACTTTGTTCGTTCAACCACTTGGCGTGTCTTTCGATGATTCCATCGTTATAAGAAGCTTTCCGATTCGCCAGATCTCTTTTCTCAGATTTCTTCCCCTTCCGTGGTTTTTGGGGACAAGCCAAAAACGGGTGAAATGGCAATATTTCAGATATCAATTTACCAAGAGCGAACCTTTGTATCGTTTAATTAGTTTTATCTCAAACCATCGTATCCTTTTCGGGACGTACCACTAATGGAAGTTGGCACTTCAAAGTGACGATCGATAATCTAAACGATCACACAAATTGTTTTTTTTTGTTCATTGCAAAAATGTTCGCAGTATCGCATATACAATCCTCTAAACAGTGCGATGCGAAGCTCGACCCTATTACATCAACGACTTTTTGACTCGTTCAGTTCGTGTATCGCTGTAATCCAAATTCTTCTTTGAGTGGCCGTGGCTTCCAGTGATGATTCCGAAGCTAAAGGACTGGATTTATCATCATGGACTTTCCAGGTGGTACAATGCGCGGTCATGAATCGCATCGTTTTTCGAAGTATTGTATTATTTTCCTCCTGACTGCAGCCACTTAAATGACTTTTAGCCATTCTCTAGGGTGACGACTAGACTATTTTGAACCGATGATAGCTTTGGCTACGTTTTAAATACAGATTCAACGGTGCCGGGTGGACCATTAGAAACAACCGTGAAGCGACATTGACCAATGAGTTTAGAGTTGATTGATTCCCTACAGAAGAATTCAGTTAATTCGACGACGTAGCTTTTTCACACCAGTCACATTACAATCAGTCCTAGAAACTAAAGAACTGGTAACCGAGGTGAACGTGTGGTCGGAAAACGAATTAAACAAAGGTCTCTGATGAGCTCTTGGGCGAATGAATAGCGTTCAAACGATATTTCGAAGCAAGGCCCGCTTTAGAATCGAACCAATCGTCGGAATCTTTTTTGTAAGAATATTTATCCGTTAGCAATTTCCAAATTTCCTCTGCGATAAGCTCTTCGTATAAGCAAAAATGCTCGACTTTTATCATTATGGAATGAAGTAATCTGAATTCCTTTCCATCACATCTAGCATCTTTTTGATATCACAAACACAGCGGGGATTTCAATTCCTATTGAAGTCTTCTTACTCCTGATCATCGTTTTTTGCCGGCCTTCGTGCACGTATAAGTTTTCCCAAATCGTCCAAACCCTTTAACGCCATTCGGGAATATCTTGTTGGGCCGTGACGCGCGAATTTCCTGCTACCAAAGGTCTCATTGGTAATCCAATTATTTTAGGAGCTAAGAAACAGATTATCGACAATAGGATGGTTCCACTGGTCCGTTCTAATCTCCCAACGACACAATGAGTCAAATCGACAGTTTTTGCATTTCACATAATATACGGCATTCTTGCATCTGCCGAGTATACTCTAGAAATATTTTTCGAACTGACGATTCAGTCCTCGTAACTCATCAACGATTCTAGTATGAAACGATTCGTCTGTATCATCCGGAACGGTCTTGGTAGATAAGGATGAGCTAAACGACCAATTTCTTTCCTTTGCCATAATCTTCGATAAGATCAGAAAAACAGATAAGATGTGAAAGTATTGGCATTGTATTGTCCCTCCGATCCAAATCCACATCATCATCTTGTCCACGAATCGTAGCCGGCAGTCGAGCATGTCCATTTGGATACCATTCGGAAACATACATGTAAATTACGTTCTAATGTCTATCGAGAGCTTTGAGACGACAGTGCTACTTTTTCGGCAACCGAATCGTTGCTTCATTTTATCTGTTCTTCTAATCAATGTGTTGAGGTCCCCATTCTCTAGCCATATCGACATGTTAATCTAGCTCTAATGATTTAGTATCTTTTTGTTGCATTATCATTCAGTCGCCTCACTCTGTGTCAGAGAAGTTTCTTCACCATGGGCCCAAGTTGTGGAATGATCTGCCTGACCATGCTGTGACTTGTGCCCCTTCCTGTCAAGGCAGCTGTTAGGATACTCCAGGTTTTTTAAGTGTTTGTTTATATTGCGTCTTTTGTGTTTTTCTTTTTACATATTTTTTTGTCTTCATTTTATTGTTTTGGGGTTAAAAAGGATTTTCCCTTTAATTAGTGCTTTAGTCGCACTATTGGGCTTCTTGCCTGAGTGGTGCTTTGTTTGCCAATTTTTGTAAATAAAATTTAATCCAGAATGAAAAATATATGGGGGCCCCTGTCAGCAGCTTAAGGTGGGCCCTGTAGCGTCACGTCAACCTCGCATGAATGCACTTGTCGCACTTTTTCGTGTGACTAGGGGGTGTCCGAGGGGTGTCCCTCTGAAAGTGAAAAAAATGAACAATCTGGCCATGAAAATTTGCGATTTGATGCTTAAGTTTTTGTACTGATGGGTGTAGATTGGGTTGGGTTTGTTCACAGTCAGGGTACCTAAATTAATAGTGGGTCAAACATTCATGCTGATTAAACAGCATTTTTATTAAAACACTGTATTACTTTATTTTGTGTCAACTGTTATCTATATTGGTTAAGAATTAAGAACTCATTAATTTTTTCTACCGTAATGTTCTGAAATTATCCTACATTGGGTTTATATAGAAATGTTAATTTAATTATTTCATCATCAGCATTTGCATGCAGACCCATTTGCTATAGATGCATTAAATTCCGGGACGCCTCCATCCAACGAGACCCACGGTTGTAACATTTGATCACTGTTATCGACCATTATTATTGTGGCTTATCTGAAAAATACTAAGTTGTGTAGTGCTAGAATTTCATGTTTTTGAAAAAAAAAATATATCGTACAACTTTTATTATTTAAAATATAATTTCTAGCTTTGCACACATTTAGTTTTTTCAATTTTTACATGATTTTTAAGTGTCTAAATAGGCAACATTTTAGTCATGCTTTCATGTCCGCTTTAACCAGTGATACATAAACTTTCAGCAAAACCTTTCCATAAACAATCCCCCAAAAACAATCACAATCCCAATGTCACAGAAATGGAAAGAACACAAAAAAAAGATCTAAATTTGACTACTTAAAATTCACATCTGATGGAGATATGTGCAGATTGAATAATAAAATATTAACCGACCGAAAATAATTTAATGTTTTTGCCCGCGTTATATAAATCATCATTTAACATTATATAATCACATCTACAAAACAAAAGTCTACAAATGGAATGTAATGTTCATAATCATTCAAAATAAAAAATGGAACCCTTCAAAGCTTCTTTAAAAATATCATGAACACTGACCTACAGTAACCATTTATGGTTTAATAAAGAACTCTTTTGGATCTTCAAATATCACTGAACCCCTTTAAGGTTCAATCAACATCTCTCTTGCCGTCAAAAAAAAATCTTCAAATTCTGAAGAATCCAAAAAAAATTTTTCTGGAATGCAAAACTGTTCAGTTTCCATTTGGCACTTCTGTGTTTTTCCTTTATCCTGTTAGGTTCGCTGAGGTAACACTTTAGAATAATTTTGGTTATGGTGTTGTTCTTAAGAGTGATCTTTTGAAGATACCAGCATGGTATGACTGTATAGAATACAAGCGATGATCTTATAAGGTCCATGGTCCCCCCCGCTCGCTAATAGCCTCGAATCGTCCCCAGAGGCCCCCAGATTTCCACACCGGAAAGTGGGTCAACTTTTTGGTATCAGAAGAAAAGCTACTATTTTTCTCAGTTACACTGTACAATCTGAAGCAAAGTGATTTTGGTTTAAAGTTTTGAGCGAATGTGCCCCTTTTTGGTCCGACCTTTTACACAGTACTCTATGGTATTACAAAATCACGTTTTATAGCCCTCCAGCAAACGATGAATATCGAGACGAACGTTAACAGATTAGTTTTTAGTTTTGAAGGCCCATCTTCAAAAGAAAAACTTCATATCCTTAACGCGGCAACCATCCCCCTTTAAACTTGGCATTGTCTCAATAAATGGATAGAGCTTGTTGTTGTTTAAAATCACTCGCTCACTAAAGTCAACATTCTGCTGGACGGTCATTAATCCAATGTGTACAAATTTTTTATCTTGATCTATAATAAATGGCCAAAGTGGAATAGCATTTTGTTTTGGGAAGACCGAAAAAACACACACTAGCATTGGAATTCCCGACAGAAGTGAGATTATTTTTCCAGGGCATCTGGTAACTGTGGTCTTTTCTAACCACCAATGTGTGCAAACCAGAGCCATAACATTCCTCTCTATTTTGCATTGAGCCTTCTCTTAAAAAAAAAAAAAGAGTCTTTTAATGCACTAAATAAAATTGTGGGATTTTCCCCTTAAAGTGGAGTTCGCTCTTCTAGCGGGCACAGTGGTTGGGGCTCCCTTAGAACATTTATTTTTGCACCAAAGCACATCCATTTCAAAGTTGAGGTTCATTTTGGGCCAATTAAAGGCATCGAGTGAGATGCGAAATGCACTCTGCCCTTAAAATTCCTCTTTAGAGATTTCCTTTTCAGAGTCTCTTCGAGGTTGTTAGGTGTGGAGCTTTCACATTGTGTATTTGCGGTTTGTACATGTTTGCCATGATAGCATCTTTTCCTGGCTTGTTCTCCGTTCCCATTTGTGAATCATTTTTTTCATCAGTTTTACCCACAAGTGGAGGAATGTCAAGTTCCAGATCATCTTTTTGTTCTTTCATGTACAACATGTTTGCCAGTCTCCTCTAATATGCATGACGCGATTATCAGACACTTTGATATAAGGCAATCAAAGCTTTGCCACATTTTTTCTACCAATTATGCAAGCTTGTTTTCTCTCAGCTTCTTTCAGCTTGATTTCACTTTTGAAGTAAAAATCAGCTTCTGTCGATTCTTGCCGATCTTGTTGCTCAAATGCCCGAGTGCCGTCTGCTTTCTCAGGTATTTTACCTTCCTATCTCTTCCGCTGTCACTCCAAAATCCTTATAGAATTGTGAGAATCACCATCATTTACTGCTTGTAATGGTAAGAGATATGACGGGTCATCCTTCATGCGATGATCGATTCTAGCAGATCTCTTTGTTTAGTTTCAAATTTTTTACTGTTTCCTAGTGGCCTTCTCAAAGTCAAATCATGTGCAAATACACACGCATCGCACATGCAAAAGAGGGTGTGCCCTTTTTGACACAATATTTATTACAATAATGCATGTGATACAGCATATCTTCACTAATTTGCATATTTAAATATTGAGACAACTTGGAATGTACTGCAAATAGAGTGAACGTGCAGGGTAACTTGCTGGTATCAAACGGCATATTTTTCAAACAAAAATACTACATATTCTTTTTTCTCTGGACTTCCAAAATCAATGCCAGATTCTCTTTAATTTTCTACTCTATACAAATATCATGTTTTCTCGGGATAGTCCTTTGATAAATACTGGTCAGTGCTGGTCACCTTCTTGGGTGAATCCCTTTTACAATGCTTGGCTAACAGCTGTTTTTTCTGAAATAGTTTCTTGAAAGTTGCTTGGCCTTGGAACAATGTCTTCATACACTGTGGTCTCTTCCAGTTACAGTGGTTCTTCAGGTATTAGTTTTCAGGGCCCGTTCTTTGCACTGCTGGACGTAAATGAATAATGCATGTCATTCAAAACAAATATTAGAAGTTTTGATAGTCTGTTTTTTGTTTTGTTTTTATTTAAATAATTGCATTCAACCATATTAATGTAGTTAAAAAAAATCATAGATGGAGCCCTTATTGTGGGCTGCCAAATTCATTTCAGTTTTTAAAATGTGCATATAATGATCTCATTTGTATACTATTCTGAACCCAACATTTGAATGTCCAACAAAATGTGGTTGTTATAATGCGAGATACAAGTATTATCCATGCAAGTTTATCTGTTGCGAACTTTGCATATCAATGAGTCATTGTCATATTTTTCTGATTGGCTAATAAGCACCAAAGGGCAACTTCTGCCATACCCATGTCTGATTTGATGAAACTTGGTAGGTAGAAGTGGGACCTAAGCAGGCGGGTGAAACTGTGTACAAATCCCCCATAGACAATTTTGATTATCGATGGTGATAGGCACAATTTTTCGATAAGCTACATAATTAATAGGCATAAACATATTCATGACGTCAGCCGGAGGATGACGTAGCGGAAGGCGCCATGCACGACTGGCGAACTATTGCAATGTACACTTTTTCCCCTCAGGGGAAAAAAGCTTTTCATGTTTGCCAGTTTTGAAAAAGGAGCCTCTATTTTTTGGTCATATAAGATGAAAAAAATAACGTTCATTTGATGTATTCCGCCCAATACGCCCAGATTCTAACAGGCTAATAGCCTTTTGTCACTCTATTATACTACCACTTTGTTTTCCCCTGTGAATACTATCAAAATATTGAAAGATAGCGTTCATAAAATTTTATCCGTCGCTCTATATATACTACCACTTTTTTCCCCTGTGTAATTATTTTCCCTCAGGGGAAAAAAGTGTACTATATATGATGTTCGTCGCTCTATATACTACCACTTTTTTTTCCCCGGTGTACATTGTCGATTTGTAATATGTTGGCTATGTAATTCAAAAGTCGCTCCATATATCATACCACTTTTTTCCCCTGTGTAATTATTTTGCTAGGGAAAGTGTACTATATATTATCTTCGTCGCTATATATATACTACCAAACCACTTTTTTTCCCTATTTTTTGCGGAGGGGAAAAATGTGGTACTATTTAATATACTACCAACTTTTTTCCCCTGTCCCTTTTTTGGCAAATTGTCCTTCTTTACAGTAACCCCCTATTACGAAAACCCCTTACTACTGTCCCCCCAAAAGCTACTCAGCAAGCTGAGTCTGGGCCCTTTTCA
>JAMKCH010024019.1:0-20059 GCA_023653785.1 Ophioderma brevispina
TGTTCAAGCCGAAATTCCCGATTCCAATACCCGCCACGATTTTGTTAACAGCTGCAAGAAAAAATCGTGGCGGTTTGTTTTCAAATTTTGCCACGTGCTGTCCCGACCACACAAGACGCAGAGACTGTACAGTACAGTCCCAGTTTGGCCAAAACAACCCTAAAAAGGAAAATTACTCACAATTTTCAAAAAAATGGCCAATCGGGACACCATTGCTTGATCAGTCTGGAAGCGGTTTTCTAGCAATAATCGGTAAGACTACCACACGACTTCACAGAACAGGCCCCATACGCTTTGCCAGAACTACACATGAAAAGAAAAACTGCTCACTATTTTCGAAATTGGGCCGATCAGGCAACCAGTCTGGAGCATCTGAAGTGGTTTTCTAGCAAAAAATCGCTTGTGTGACTGAGCCTTTAGAAATGAATATTTTCGTGGACAAGTCTGTTTTTGGTGACTCATTGTTCGTTGGTCCTTATCTTGAAAACCACTCAACCAAGCATTTTTTACACTGGAACCGTTTGGAGATCTCGTTTTACCAGACATTGTCGTTTGGGGAGGGAGCATGCAGGCAGGGGCAAGGGCATGGGGGGGGGAGGGGCCAACACACATTCTCCAATGACGGTTGTTGCCCCTTCCCCCGCTGGTCACGTCATGTTGGGGTCATTCTTTATATTGACGCTTTGTTCTCGCATGAGGAATTACTCTAAATGCATTTATAATAGTCTTAAAACAAGAAATTATTTATGATTGTAGTGAATGCTCTCTAAAAAAGGCGGGAAAAGAATAAGTCTTTGAAATAATGTAACACACTATTCCCCTTCCGTAAATAATAATGGTTTTAAAATTTACAACGTAAACAAGATCATTACTGTGAAGTGAGTGTAGTTTTGTCCGAGGGGATACCATTTTCTTCAGAAAATTGGGGTGCTGAAAAAGCTGGGATTCGTCCCTTTTTAATAGGGATCACAACAAAATTTGAATATTTTTGTAAACCTGCCCTTTTGATGGGTCTAAAATAAATTTGTTTTATTGCCTATTTCTACCCAACCCACTTAAAAAGCACTTAAATAAATCCTCTGGACACTAAAACAAGTTTTCTGATATTTTTTTCTTTTCTTTCTTTCAATTACTATTAACTTTGATAAACATACTGGATAATTACCGGAAGACTGATACAAACACAACATTAGTTTTCTCTGGAAACTGATGAAAACATCGATCCTTCTTTGTAAAACAACCTCACATAAAGACAATATTTGGAACAGAAAAGTAACAAATTCTTAACGCTATAACAACTCTAAATTAGTTATATTTGATTTTTCAATCTAATTTGTCAATAGAAGAGTGCCCTTTAATTCTAATGACCAGTTTGTTTAAGACAAACATTACATGAACAGGCATAATCAAGGCATCCCTCCCTCCAGGGTACCTCAATGTGCTCGAAATTATTTATTTCCCGTGATAATCTTTTTTTTTTTCTCAAAAGACTAGGAAAATTAATTATTTCCCCTTTAAAATCAACTTTCCATCGCCACCAACTTGTGTGATTTTTGTATGGTGTATAATTAACACCCTCAAATTCACCTAACACTTCCGAAAACCTTTTAGTCATTACTGGGTGAGTCAGCAAAAAGTACAACCAAATGAGTGCATTTTTTATGAAGAAATGTCACGAAATTTACCACTTATTCCTATGTTAGATATCTGTTAATCATTTCACAATATTTTTAAATTTTTAAAAAATTCGAGCAAGCCATTCAATGGCTCCGTTATTTTTGTGAAGTATCCATTTTCTGCCCCGAACAAATTGCACACTGACTGTACACATAAGACTCATACTACACGCACGTGAGGGCTTCAAAATAATTAGCTGGTTGATTTCTTTTGGTGCGTTTCAAATGCTAATGCAGACAATGTGTTGAATGATAATGTAGAATACTTAACATTTAATTGCATTAACAGGATATATTTAAAAATGGAAAATGTTAATGCGTTAAACTCTGTTCTCCCCCATCCCTAATACATGTATGTTTGTAGTTTTACTACATGGAAAATCAAGCAAGTTGAAAGAATGCTGCAAAGTGTTGCTTCAAGTCAAACAAAATTGATTTCATTAAATATTAGTTTGATATCTGGTTTCATTTTACAATATTACCCAATGATGTAACCAGGCATTTTAATTTGGGGAGGGGGACCGGGCGATGGGTACCATTTAACTTTTGGGGCATCACTAAAATACATTTTGCAAAGGTCACGGTAACCTGTCAATACTATAAATTTATTAATTTTCCTGATCTCAATTGGAGCCAGGAGGGGCAAAGGTTTTGAGTGCGGATCCCGCCCTTATCCCTCCCACGCCCTCGCCCACAGACTGGTTACGTCACTGGTGTTCCCTCAAATTTATTCCAAATGTGTAATTAATGGAGGATATGATGCAAATCCCAAAGCTGAACGTAAAACCAGGAGTACTCTTTGGTTACTCTAGCGTGTAACTTGTTCGGTCTTTCACATTGGGTACTTTCACTTCTGCAGCTGTAACTTTTGAACGCATTGATCAATTTTAATGCCGTAATTTTTATATGAGAGCTAACAAAACAGGAAATGTACTACAAAAAGAAAATATATGAATAGCACAGAGGATTTTCCATGAAAAATCCCTAAATTTGGTTGTACTTTTTTTGACTCACCCTGTATTCGTGGATCTTGGGCATTGTTTGATAATGCTATTTAAAATAAATAAGGACAATCAGGTAATTCCCATTGAAAATCCACTTTACACCAATGTGGTGATTTTGTATGGTGTCTATTTGAAATCAACACCCTCAAATTGACATAAAACACTTCTTAAACCCTTTAGTCAAATTAGTGGATCTTGCACATGGTTTCATAAAGCTATATTTAATTTTTTTTTTTTTTTTTTTTTGACCAGTTTTAGACAAACATTACATGAACATGATAATCAAGGCAGCCCATCCTCCAGGGGACCTCTATGTGCTCTAAAATTATTTATTTCCCTTGATAATCTTTTTTTTTTTCAAAAATACTAGGAAAATTAATTATTTCCCCTTTAAAATCAACTTTCCACCAACGTGGGGTGATTTTGTATGGTGTATAATTAGCACCCTCAAATTCACCTAAACACTTCCTAAACCTTTTAGTCATCTTGGGCATTGTTTGATAATGCTATTTAAAAATAAATAAGGACAATCAGGTAATTCCCCTTTAAAATCCACTTTACACCATGTGGTGATTTTGTATGGTGTCTATTTGAAATCAACACCCTCAAATTGACAAAAAACACTTCTTAAACCCTTTAGTCAAATTAGTGGATCTTGCACATGGTTTCATAAAGCTATATTTAAAAAAAAATAAGGAAAATCGGGTAATGCCCCTTTAAAATCCACTTTCCACCAACTTGACAATTTTGCATGGTGCATATTCGGAATCGGCACCCTCGTATTGTCCAAAAACACTTCTTAAACCTTTCAGTCAAATAAGTGGATATTGCGCATGGTTTGATAACGCTATATTTAAAAAATAAGGAAAATCGAGTAATTCCCCTTTAAAAATCCACTTTCCATCAATGTGGTGATTTTGTAAGGGGTCTTTTTTGAAATCAGCACCCTCAAATTGACATAAAACACTTCTTCAACCCTTTAGTCAAATTAGTGGATCTTGCACATGGTTTCATAAAGCTATATTTAAAAAAAAATAAGGAAAATCGGGTAATGCCTCTTTAAAATCCACTTTCCACCAACTTGACAATTTTGCATGGTGCATAATCGGAATCAGCACCCTCGAATTGTCCAAAAACACTTCTCACCTTTTAGTTACTTCTGAGTAGGGTTCCCTCAATATGCCACCATGGATCCCCTACTAACCTGAGACATTGACACAAGTTTTTGAGACCATGACATTAGTTTTAAAGACCAGGACATGAGGTTTTCTGGGAGGCTTCTGATTTGGCCTGAAGTATTCTAGGGATGTTCCATTTCTTGGGGGTGTCATTATTTTGGGTTTTTGTGTCTCTGTTTTAAATTTTTGTGGGTGTTCTTGTGTCTACTGGCTCCTTCTTTTGTTGTTCCTAGTTGTCATCTGGTTCAATTTATTTGATACTGCCGTTGGCACTTTTAAAAATTGATAGTTACCATGTGTGTTTATACTTTTCACTAATGTTATGACACAGTTAACATCCTAACGTTCACTTCTTTTGGTTGCCTGCGATCCATTCCTGCGATTCGGTAATGGCCCATGATAATAAACTCTACAGATACAGTTGCCCATGTATAACAGTCAGCCTGACCTATTTCAAGATACCAGGCCCTAACGTGTTTACAACATTGCTGTTTAACTGGTCTATAGGATCTAGTTATTCTAAACTTAAGCCAGGTTCAAGTCAGATTCTGCATAAATGATAATATTGGATGATTTTTAAAGCAGGATTACAAGAATTATCGTTCTCGGCATGAGTTTTGAAAATATTGCGCTCGCCGCTCCGCGACTCGCCCATATTTTTCAAAACTCATGCTTGGAGCGATAAATTCTTGTATCCTCCATCCAATCATCCAATTATATATCAGACTTGGGGTGAGGTTCAATAGTGGTCCCTTCATATTTGGATGATGTCAAAGTCATGGACCAAGTCAAAGGTCAAGAGGTCCTGTTTCCAGTTCCCGTTTGGGTTAGGTTTTTTTCGTTTTTTTGATCTCCTTCGAAAAGTTTTAAGTCGATTAACCCATTTTATGTTTTGAGAATCTTCCGTCCTATATTACTATACACATCTGGGAACCAATAAAAACATAACCTCTCAATATCTACACCTTTCGAAACTTTGGTGTCCAATTACTTCCAACCACTTTGGGTCAATCCCCCTTAACTTTCATTGAATTTTAAACAGAACGGCATTCGTATGCAGTTTATGTCTGTTCACCCCGGTACGAGATCAGTATTAAGCGCTGCTTACACGAACCGCTAAGTAAACCCATTTGGTATTCCATTACGGTGGCCCGCCATGTTCGTCGAATAAACACGGCATAATGCGCGTGACGCCAAGGATTCAGGCTAATTAATGTACCCCCGAAGTAGGTAGCGTCAAGTGGTCGCGTGTGCGCATGAATTCCGGTCATGTCATGTCCATTTTGCATCGATCATGTCCAAGGACGCGTTTTGTTTTTTATTTACCTTGGAGATGGCCAATTCTTCTGCTGGTGGAAGTAACAATAAATAGATTGATTAAAGGTTGTGGATAATGCCCACACCGGGAGAGTACAACCGCGCTGTTGGATGTAAAGTTTCAGGTCCGTAAGCACAAGCATGACAAGGTAATTTGCTTGATCCAGTTGTCAGTACAGTAGCAATGTGGCCATGAACTTTTGTACTCTGTCTTTGTAGCAAGAGCAACTCGCCGGCATCTTGAAGTTGACACAAATTTTTTTGTTGACGTCCGCTCAGACCGGACGGAGATAACAAACTGGATCTCTATAAACATCAAGATCGGCGATAAATCATCATCTGAAGAGGTGACGGTGTAGACAGGGAGTTGTTATTTTGGAACAGAGACATATGGGCCCCCGGGCCCCGGGGTGTTTGACCCCAAGTCAGACTGCCAACTAAATGAAATTGTGTATAGTAAATCTCGGACCACGATTCTCAAAACATAATAGATAAATTTAGATTCTTGTTTTCGCCCAACACCCAAATTATTTGGTCTCTCTATGAAGTTGAAAAAATATTGGGCTCGCTGCTCGCGCCAATATTTTTTTTTTCAACTCTAGCTTGAGGCCAATAAATTTGGGTATTGGACTTAAGAATCCAATTTTATACAGACTTGGGGTGAAGGTGCCATATAGGTGTTCCTTCATATTTGGATGAGTCAAAGGTCATGGAGCAGGATCAAGTTCAACTGAAGTCATTTCCAGTTTGTTGTTTTTGTTTTCTCTGGTCATCTGTTAAAAGTTAAGCCGATGCTGTCAACGCAATAAACATCTGGTTCAGAAGGGAGGGGCAATACGGGTTTCCTTTCATAGGTTGGTTGAGGTCAAAGGTCACATATCAGGTCAAATGTGCCATCTGCGGGTCATTTTCCCATTCCCTTATTTAGGTTTCATTTTTCAGAAATTGCTACCTTTCTAGATCTTATTCCATGAGAACAATTTAATTGATTTGGGGATGCCGCTGCACTGACAGCTTGTGGCCAACTAACCACGCTTTGAGACTGCCATCTTGCCAGGGATCGGCAAGTTTTACCTTGCTGTATTCTTTAGTTCCAGTGACCCCCATTTAAAGACCATTTCATTCAGAACCCTACGTTTCCATTTCCAAAGCCATATTCTAAATTCTAAAAAACCTACCAATTTTCTTCAAAACTCCTCAAAAAGTAGCTGAAATTTGAGGGAGAGCCGCAGCTTATTTTTTTCTGAAATTTTTCTGAAAAAACCCTAGTTTTCGGAAACCCCAATTTTTGGGCCTTTGACAATCACCGCCCCTCCTAGTTTCGGAGACCCCCATTTTTTGGGCCTGGAATCACCCCCCCCCCCCCGGTACCGGTTTATTTAATAAAGCCAGAAAAACCAAAATTGGAAAAAAAAAACAAAGACCAATAGTGCAGGAGATCCTATACAGACAAAATTTTATAAGTATTTTTCGGATGTGCACCGCAGCACGTCATGGATTTTGTTTTCGCTTTAAGTGTGGTGGTAGACAATGATGAATATAAAATCCTGTAAATTTTGAAGCGTCATAGTCCATTCTTTTCCCCCGCTAGAAGCAATTGGAAAATTTTAGGGGTCCCCATCAAAATTGCCGCCCAATGGTGAAACGCCTTATGTTGAGAGGTCCAGATAGTAATGGAGCCCTCCAAACTTTGAAAATCACTATCTATGGTAATATTTGGTGTAGAATCAAATCTGCAGCTAGAAGTTCATAGCGTGTTTACTTTTAGAGTTAAATTAGGCCCTAATCAATATGCGCCTTTGTTCAATTTGGCCGACATCTGGGGGGTCAATACTCCAAAAGTAAGAACATTTTTAGATTTATGGGCGCCGACGGGCGCACCTATTAGCTTGTGGCTTTGGAACCATAACGGCGGGTCCGGTAAGTGTACGGGATGCGACCCGTAGCGGTGTGCCTTACGTTTCCGTGTTTGCGAGCAACCGAAGTACCCACCCGACAAAAACGTTCAATTTTCTCGTATGTTTCTATAGGTTTATACCCAATTACGATACATATTCAAAACAAAACATAGTAACGGACCCTCTGATTCAAAAAACTCCCTTCATAAACCCCTTCGGTTTTTCCGGAGATAACGTTAATCGCCTCGTGCAGTAACTAATATAACATCTTTCGATCTTTCGCAGTCTGTGCACAGACTACACCTTTCCGGACCGCCGTAGAAACTATAGCCAAATGGGGATTTCTATTTACAATCACGATATTGTTACCTAGCGATGTCCAAATATGGGTGGAAAATATATGATTTGCTCGAACTTACCTACCCGATGACCTAAAAATTAATTTCTTTCGGCCGAGATTTAATCAAGAAGTTCTTAATTTTTCCTTGCGAAATTAAGGATATTTTTAGAAACGTTTTTTAAAAACACTGTTTAAAATGCATCCGCCACGTAACACGCCTCTTGGTCCAATGTCAAATCGTGACTTTGAGTTGTTTTTTCCATCACCTTGTGATCAATTGAGCAGAGTACAACGATTATATAGCAATTTCCTATGAGCTCAGCGGTCTAAGGCACTTATCTCAGCTTGCATTTTTTGCCCCCGTTGGTCCTGGGTTCGAATCGTCAAGATAAGTTTGAATTTTTCATTGTGTTATTTAGTTTTTGTTCTTGTTTTGAAGCTGTTTGTTACCATGAAAGATGTGTCCTGTTGTTTTTGCTTTTTTTTTTTTTTTGTCCCTTTTCCCATTTTTACTTTTTTAACAACCTAAAAAACACAGCTTAAATTGAATCACCAAGTGTGGGGGAATCAGTACCAAAATGAAAATAATAATATGAAACCAAATTAACAACGGAAACAAAAGAATAAATTTAAACATCTATAAAATAAAAAAATTAAAAAAATTAAAAGAAATTAACAATTGGAACAATGAGTGAAAAAAAGAGAACGCCTTAAATTACAAATAAAAAAGAAAAAAACCAATAACAGATAGATTTAAGCAAAAGAAAAGCATATTAAATTAAATTATTAAAAATAACATAAATATTAGCAATTAAATTAATAACAAAGTAATGAACAAAATAATGTAAAAATAATAACAATGCAACTAAATACAATACAAAGAAAATACACCATAAACACAGTACTAAAATAAAAATAACTATCAAATACAAATCTTTAAAATAATAAAAAATAAAGATAAGTTTGATAAACTATAATAATAAACAAAATTACAAATGTGAAACACAAGAAATAAATTTAAATATAAAGAAAATACAAAATAAAAATTCCAAAGAATTAACATTGAACAATGTGAAAAAATAAAACGCTAAAGACCAATAAAAAAGAAGACGGAAACAACTAGACTTTTAAAGAAAAACAATATTAAATTAAAATATTACAATAACATAAAATACTATAAGCAGATTAATAAAACAAAAATTATTAAGGCCAATGGAAATTGGATGTTTTAGTTTCCAGTTGACTGTACGAAAAAAGGAGGTCACCGATTTCATTATTTCATTAATTTCAAGATTTCATATAAATCTTTATTACGTCCATTGGTATAAGATGGTGTCTAATAAACCTAAATTCATATATCTAACACATCAGACTTTATAACATTGGGATACTTTTAAGTAATATTTCCTTCAAAAAATCAATTTTTCAAGATGAATATTGTAAGCTCGTCGCAGAGTATGATCAAGATCATTGATAGGGAAATCTAAAAATTTTCATTATTAACGCACTAAGTTAAAAAAACCCCCTCACCACAAAAATAGTTAAATGCTCAGAACGACATGCCTGAGATTATGAGAAGCTTAAAGTTATGATCTGTATTAAGATTTCCGAAAATGACTTTAAACCAAAATAAAAATAATACTCAAATCTCGAATCGAACAAACCAATTAATGAACAATAAAATAAGCATTTAAAATGAGCAAAATATTAAAACTAAAGTACTACAAATTATTAACGAAATAAAACCCCCCTAATATTAAAAACGAAAAAAAGGACAATCCATTAAAAAAAAGAAAATCACGAAGAAAATGTTTTTTAAAACAATATAAAAATAAAAAATATCCCTCATTTTATAAAAATAATTAAATATATTGTTTTTTTCAATTTAATTTAGCTATTCAATTTGGTGAAAATGGGAGACCTGAATTGGATGGGTTGCGTGTTGGTGGAAGGGGGTCGATATTGGCAAACACCCTTGTTAAATCTGTGGGAACCTGGCGACTGAGCGTACTTTGGGAAAAAAAAAAAATGGAACTCTGGGAGGTTAAGAAGGAAATCTGGTAGAGTTTTCAATGGTATGCAAATGAGGTAATGCCATTTAAATTCCGTCAAGTGCTTCTGCCCAATCTCATATAGCGCCTGACGGATCATTATTTAATAACCAAAAGGACCTGGGTAGTTTGGATGGGTAGTTGGGAATTGTCCATATAGATAAAAAAAGGATAAGGTGTGGAGGTATTGTAGAACATGGTGTGCCCGGGTGTAGTTGGAAGGAAGGAACCTGGGTTAAGTTGGGAAAGGGTCACTCTTTGTAGAAGAGAAGGGGGATCTGTGTTAGTTGGGAGACCCTCCTGTGACAGCTGTGAAGGGCTCGCAGACAGTTGTGGAAGGGGTCTTGGATAGTTCGAAATGAGAAAGCCTTGGGACTTTGGGGCAGCTAGTAAAAGGGCAATGTATAGTTGCAAAGGGGCCCTGTGTCGGTAGTCAGACAGTGCCCCTAAGGTGGTGACAAAGTTTTTATATGCTACAGGTTACGTCTGATATTAAGGTTCACCAACAACTAAACAGTTCATACTATATTCTTGTATGTCAAATTATATATTTTTTATACTTATTTCAAACACTTTTGTACTAAGCAAGTTGCAATAAAACTTCAGAATTCAATCTATATGTGTCACTGTTTTTTCTTTCTTACATAAGTCTTTCCCAACCACATAGAACAACCCAAACATATTCACTCCTTGGGGCGTCCCTTTCCTTTTAAAGGATTTTTGATTATGTCCATCTTTGTCAAATCAGAGGTACTAGTAGAACTTTAACCCAAATAACCAGATACAAGTATGAACACATTAGAAAAGTAATAAGTGAGGTACAGCCCCTTGAAACTGGTAATTGTACTTTTTTTGACACATTTTGACCCCTGAAAACAAATTGTTGCACATTCGACACCGCCCTCAGCCTTCAATATGTTGAAGATATATCATTAACCAACTTTCCTGAAAGAACTAGCTTTCTTAACTTTTTTCATCAACACAATACACACTCAAAGTTACCACACAAAGGTTATACGTGACCCATAGGTCATTGTACAGCACAGCGTATATCACCAAATACAATTCTATGGGTATATCACAAAAGGATCTGGTGGCAAAACAATGAATACATCGAGACACCAAGCTGGTTCTTCAAGAATAGTTCTTTGAGGATGTATCTTCAAGATATCTGAAGTAGAGGGGTGATGTCATATGTCAACATTGAATTTCAGGGGGGCAATACATGTCAAATTGCAAAATTTGGATTTTTCATAGGCTTAATCGCTTATTACTAAACCTAATGTACTTATTGTACTGGTAGAAATTCCTGCAGTGTGACTCTGATTAACAAGAAACGGACATTAAAAATTTTACAGATTCTGACACCCCCCCCAAACTTGGTCCCACATCAAAGATATTGCATTGCTACACCCAAAGAACTTTAAAAGTAAAGGAGGCTATCACATTTTTGATGCCAATTTGAATTAACACCAAAAAATTCCCCATATTATGAATTTTCAGAGTTGGGGAAGGTTCCATTAAAAGTTTATGGCCCTCTCAAATTGTCTTTTGCATCAAACACAGCATGTTTTTGATGGTGACCCCCCTCAATTTCTGAATGCTCACTGCGGGAAAACGACAGGTGTATAAGCTCAAAATTTCAGGATTTTCATTTCTCATCAATATCTATCTCACACCCAAAAAGAAAAAAAAATCCATGACATGCTGCGTTGCACATCTCTAGTGTTGACATGGAATAGCCATTTTAAGGGACTTAGATATGGGAATTATCACTTATGCAATGCCTCCATTTGTTCTTGTACCTATAAGTGGTTGTTTCTTGTACCTTGTTTTCACTTCATTGCACAACTCAACACAACACCTCTGGATAACCACAGCACCCTTGATGCTCTTGTTTTGAATTTCCTGATTTAGCAAATCATCGAGAGTGCCTTTAATAGCAACATAGCCCATCTTTCATATCAGTACTGACTGAAAGAGAGCAAAGAATACCTTGGTTCATTGGTTGCAGTTAGTAAGGACTTTCTGTCCCACAAACGACAAGCATGGACCCAAAAGCTGCCTCAAGCCCCTTGTGGCACCGCCCCTGTAATGCCTTAAATAACTAATTAACCCTACACAAGTTTTCTTTGTGAATGAGCAGTTAGTAAATGGTTTGCTCAAAATCTTTACTGATACAGGTCCTTGAGGAGGAAAATTTGGCAGACAATGCACAAAAAATGGCGAGCTGCTGAGAGCAGAGCTCAACAAGTTGGACAAAGACATAGTAACTACAGTTCGGGGCAAAGGTCTTCTTAATGCTATAGTAATTCGTGAAACCAAAGGTAAGTTTGTCATGTGTAAAGTTGATCAAATACAATGTTTTAACTGCACTATTAGTTGGGTCGTTTGGGGCAATTCCATGACCGTGGAGAGCAGAGCATTATTTCTCAGTGGATTTGTCTTCTATGAAGGTTAATGAACCAATTTAGCGGGGGTGCCCCTCGAGAAAGTGTGGGCGGAATCCAGGAGGGGGAAAATTCATAATACAGGGGTCAAAATGAAAAATGCTTGGATTGCTGTAAAAAAGTAACCAAAGTGTTCTTCTTGTTACAAGGATTAAAAAAAGGTATAGTTTGCACTACCTACAAGGTATGGTTACCGAGGTATGAGACAAAATTTGTTAAATGTCAAAGGTCATCACCAAAGGTTAAATCTTTGATATTGCACAGATTTCTTTAAAAATGGTCTCAAATTGTTAACCTTTCCACAAGGATTGCAACAAAAGCATTTTACACTCTCATTTGTATTTGTTTATCGAGATAAATGACAAACAAGGTCAACCCCATTGACCTCTATTGATCTCCGAATTTTAAAAATACGTTAGACAGTGCAAAATGCTTTTGTTGCAGTCTCTGAGGAAAGATGAACAATTTGAGCCCATTTTTTAAGAAATCGGAGCAATATTTAAGATTTAACCATTCGTGATGACCTTTGACATTTGACGATTTTTGTGTTATATCTCCATAACCATAAGTTGTAAGTAGTACAAACTATACCTTTTTTTAATCCTTGTAACAAGACGAACACTTTGGTTACTTTTTTACAGCAGTCCAAGCATTTTTCATTTTTGACCCCTGTATTATGATTCCCCCCTCCTAGATTCCGCCCACACTTTTTCCAGGGGCACCACCGCTAAATTTGTTCATTAACCTTCATAGAAGAAAAATCCACTGAAAAATGATGCTCTGCTCTCCACGGTCACGGCATTGCTCCAAGTGACCCAACTATATACCTTGTTTAGTGTAAGGTCGAACATGACCCCATTTTTTACCACTTACATTCTACATATATTGTGTGGAGAGATGCTTTAAGTAGTAGTGAATACACCATACCTATAATCATAGCACATCTACCATAAGATTACATGATGATCTTTGTCATCTTCAGTGTTTTCTCAATGTACTTTATCAAAGGTTATGTTCCATCTTATGGTGAACAGACTATAGTGTGATCAATGAATGTAATTGTAAATCATGTTCTATCCAGTAAAAAACATGTTGGTTGTTAGTTTTCAAGGTGCAAACCAAGTCCTTTGAGAGTATTTTGCAATGTATAGTTGCGGGCATAATTCCTGTTACATTTTGCCAAGTACGCTTGCATGCCCGCCAAAACGGCGCAATCTGATTGCACAAAGGCATGGTGCACGCAGTGAGAGATGCACACTTGGACCATGTAACCGCAATTATGGCGGAGAGTACAGTCGGGCTCATTATGTCACATGTAGCTTTAAAGACAGCATAATTAAACCTGAAGCCTGAGTCGTTGTCCATTTTTAATTAGGAAGTTGTTTTATCACAAATGAAGTGAAATCCTGTCCACTTTTTATGACTATTCCACACTTGTGATGTAGGAAATAATGTCTTAAAGCCACTATCAGCGATTTAGTCACGATAAAACACATCGTGCCCCCTATTTTTCAGCAAAGTTCACTTTTGGCCAACTGTTGTATGGAAATTGTGTTAGTAAGGCCCTGTAAGTGGCTCAGCTCCAGTACGCCGTTATTTTGGCGAGATATTATGATTTTTTATGCTTTGTTTACTAATAACAAGTTGGATATTAAAAGTAGGGGGATCCGACGTTTTTACATTGCCCAGAAACAGTAGTGAATGGCATCTTCAAGACCGGTTTTTTATTTTAAAATGCTAACGGTCTGTTTTCACAAAGAAAGTAATATAAGGTGCTGATATGAATCCTAACACAGCAATTTATGATGACAAAATAGGCATTTTGAATTTTAAAAAAAAATGACTGAAGTTGGCGAAGTGCTAATCAGGTCCTCACTGCTATTAACATGATTGTATTTCAACTATCAAGACCAGAGTTTGTTATTTTATTGTGTAAGGCAATTATCTGATGCCAAATTATCACTCTAAATTCACATTTAGAAACACAATTAGGCCTAATAATCCCCACTGTGGTAATTAAAAAAAACTAATGGTGAAGATATAAACTTAGACAGCTAATTCATTATAAATAACATGTGGGCATACTGAATACCGTAAGCTCATGGTTATAACTGGGCAAGGGTAAGGGTTCATTTAGCTGTTTTATTGAAGACATCGGACATTTCCGAAAGAAGTCCCCAATATTTTTCAAACCCGGATTTTTGCATAGTTGGAATGCAAACCCAATGTATTAGGTAACACCTGAAGTGAATAAGCCGCATACCAGTCTTTATGTATAAGATGATGATTTAATATTTATGTTTGCACAACAGAAAATCAATGCATGCTTTTCTATAGAGATGATTATGATAGCAGGCAAGTTCAAAAACATAGTCACAAGTATAACATCTGAAATGTTTTCGGTAGGGTTCCACAACCATTCAATGTGCAAATTGAGAGCAAATTGTAACTCAAAAAAAATCTCTGTATCACTTCAATTAGAGGCTTGGGTGTTTGTATTTTGAATAGAATGTGCTTTGGGTGGGCATGGGGACCATTGATAGGTCTTTCTGAATTATCGGTCATTGAATTTAGGCCACAGAAGTTAAAGGTGCGTGTTCTTTGGGGAACCCCCTCCAATTTACCCGGAAGTTGGACAGTAGTATCGATTTGATATCGATGAAAGGGCCGATATAGTCCTGGGCCAGATAGGTTGGTCTGGCTACCATCAGGAGTGGCAAAGCGAGTTTGGTATCAACTTACTCAGAAACATCATTATAATAATTTCTGCATGATAGACATTCCAAAGTAGTAGTTAAGCTGCTAATTTGCAATAAACAAAATGGCCGCCATTGCAATTGCTCCATAACTAGTTTAGCCATATGTTGTCTTTTAGAAGGAATTCTTTTAGTGGAATAAAAGCTAACATGGAGGTGTTGACAGGACAACCACAGAACTCAAATCCATACATGTTAAATTAAAACTAATCTGCTAAATCAAAATGGCCGCCATTTCCCTATAATGTGAGCCTAATTTGACTTTAACAGTCAATATTTCAGGTATCAATGGATGAAAACAAGACACTTTTACGTTTGCCATACAATTTTGTACTAATATAACTATAAAACATGTCTTGATACAAGACTTCGAGGTGACAACCCTAAGCATGCTAATTTGCATTGAAGAAAATGGCAGCCTTTGAATTTCGTCATAATTATTTCGGGCCATATCCTGTCTTGTACAAGAAATCCTTAGTGAAAATATGCTACCACAAGGTGTTTGATAATGGAAAAACCACCAGAACTCAAATCCATGCATTTTTAATTAAACCTAATTTGCAGAAAATCCAAAATGGCCGCCATTTTCGTCAAATATTTGAGCACAATTGACTTTACCAGTCATGGTACAAGGTTATCACATGGATGAATCTTACACTTAAGTTACAATTACACTATGGCACTATGATTATAATCATGTTTGTATGCAAGACTTCAAGGGACAATTGAGCATGCCTAATTTGCAAAAACAAATTGGCTGCCATTGGAATTTTGCGCCTTAACTATTTGCGGCCATATCCTGACTCATAGAAGAAATATTTTAGGTACAAAATCCCCACAAACTGCTTCTAAAATGAGAATGTTGATTAAACACAACCAAATGAATTCATAGCCATCCATTTAATAAATCTAATTGCATTCTAATTTGAATCCCAAAGGGTCGCCATGTTGCCAAATTTACGCATTTGTACTTGAGGTTGCTTTTTGAATTTGTAGCCACTTTGAATCCTGGGCGTTTAAGTGTTAATCTATTTCACTCGAGAACTAAATGTGTCTATAAAGTCTTAACGCCACCCTATTTGCATTCATGAGGATCATTCTGTACTCCAAGTGTTATATGTAAGTTATTTCAATCAATTAAGAGATATATGCGGAATTATGGCCATAAATAACAAATTTATTTTACCAACGCCTTATACATAAACTATTCAACACTTCACAAAGTTCTCATTACAAGTATTTGCAAATCTAGTCCTCTGTCATTTGCCTCCTTTAATAGTCGTCTCTTCCTGTTCCCAGCAATAATCACCAGAATGTTCAATGTAATGACTTCACTTTCATTTTTTCACATGTCGATACCTGCACAAATCTGTATAGGACATCCCATAACATACATACACAGTCTGGCAAATTGCACACTCTTGGGCAATTATTGAATGTAAGAACTCTTAAAACAACGTTTGCAGCAGGTTTGCCATTCATCCATTGATGATCAAAATACCATCAGGACGTACAATCCATCCATGACAATTGGGGCTTGAAGTGTCTAGAGAGGCTTCTACGCCCATATAGTTTGCCCCATCTGCATGACGGAGGAATAGGCAGTCCTCACCTAGAGGAAGCAGGCCAGATTCAAGTTTGGCTTTCTTTGCTCTAAACAATAGTACTGACAAGGTGTTCTCATCTTTGATGGGTGACCCTAGCTACTTACCTAACAACCTTGAACTCTTTGAAGTTTGCAAAGAAGTCAGCAGCCAGTACGCAAAAACCACTGAGAGAGAGAGAGAGAGACGAGAAGCGAGAGAGAGGAAGAGGGGAGAGGAGAGAGAAGAGATAGATGTACGTAGTACCAGCTCTAAAAAAACCCGCAAGAGAGACCGACACAACCCTTTTTTCTGCACACAATACTGCACCCAAGTTTGAATCGGTTGAACTGAGCCTCAGCCTGGCCTTCAACAATGACATTAGCCGCAAATGTTTATGAAGTGTGGAACTCAAACAAGAAAAGGTAAATCAAAGGCATGCATTCATATACAGTAATTGATGTGACTCTGCGCGCATTTGCTGGCAAAAGCAATGTTCTGGATAAAAGCTCCTCAAATTCCACGTTTAAAAACTTCAAAAGTTCACGTCGTGAACTAGATCACCCATCAAAGACCGTGAAAAAATTGCCAGCTTCCTCCATTGAGAACTGTCTGACCCTTCATACAGAGAGAGGTTCCATTGTCTGTGGTTCGGTTCCACAACCACAGGTAGCTGTCCTGGAATGCTTCCAGGGAGCCCACTTCGCCAAGAAACCTTAGATCGACCGCTGATTCTAGTTATCCATCTGTTGACATCGCACTTCAGTCCATTTGGAGTCACCTCCAGGTGGAAGATGCTCATCAAGTTACAATGCCAATAGATGTTACTTGGTTGATAGCAAGTCTTTCTTTCAACAATGCAACTCTCTTAAGCTCCTGAGCGGCTGATTCAAGTGGTTGGACTTTGCGTAAGAATCTCTCTCTGGAATTAAGGTGGTTGGCAGCTGTTCTTGTCCATACATGGTGCTTACATTAGAACTTGACAGTGATGCTCTTGCATGCTCGCTAAACTATGACAGATATCTGATGGGGCAATTCCTGCTAGATGTATAAGTTCTCCGTTGCGTGTTGGACGAAGACATCTTTATGATAAGCCAGCAGGATCATTTAATGCTGAGTCAAGTTTCTTGCCATGGGTTGATCTTTCCCCATACAGACCATTTTCTCAACAATGGGCAGACCAGAGAGTTGTTCCATTGTCTGGGGTGCTTTTCCACAACACAGGTAGTGTTCTGATCTGCTTCCAGGTCTCCTCACTTCTTGCAAGGGAACCCTAGATCGCCAATTTGGTTCTCATCTTTTGAGGGCAGTGCCATTCATCATGGGATTCAGCTCCCGGTGGAAAGATTTCTCACCAGGTCAATACCAGTAATTTTTACTCCCTTTAAACTGCTTACAGACTGATTCAGGTTTTGGACTTGCTCAAGAAACTCTGTCGGGATTTAAGGCGGTTAGCAGCAGCCTCTGTCCTACATAATGTTGCTTCACATTGATACTTGGCACTACGCTCTTGCCTGCTCGCTACACTACTTAAAGAATCATTGGAGCAATTCCTGCTAGGATTTTCGTTCTCCGTTTATGTGTATGCGTGAGCATACTTTACTCTTCGTCTTCTTGATCTGGGTCCTTATAGAAAGAGTGCGGTCCAACTTCTAGTTATAGAGGGGTATCGCAGTGCTCCAGGGGGTGGTTCAACCGGTTACTTTAAGCTGACCTTTGGCTCCAAGGTTGCATAGATGGAAAGCACAACCCTTGGTCTTGGTACGGATTGCACGTAGGTGGTTTCCTTGTAGTAATTATGAGTTCATCAAAGCTTGGAGAGTCTCTCTTCAACAAGTTTGAAGTCTGGTGAATCTTGTCCTCTATTTTTTCCAAGATCGTCTGCATAATAAAACGACAGGTTCCTGCCACATGTTGGGTCGTTGGTATAGATGTGAACAGGATAGGTGCGAACACACTCCTTGTGGTAGTCCTTCTTGAGCCTACTTCATCAGCTCTTCTTTGCCCTGGCTGAACAAAGAACCTCCGGTTTTTGCAAGTTACCAAACAGGCTATTGTGCGTAGTCTTCAAAGGACTAGAGTGGCAATACTTGTAATGAACTTTGTGAGTTGGTCAAAGTTAGTATATACGGTATTTTGTATTGTACTAGATAACAGATTGATAGCGATATTGCCAATGACTGGCAAAAAAATGGTAATTCATGGTCAAAATGTGGCATAAATATTGAAATAACTACTGAAACACACTATAATAGTGCCAGAATGGATCATATAATTTCTGTATCAAAATAAGTGGTTTAAACTATATAAAGTGATGTAGTAGTTTCTTTATTGTCAGATCTAGAGGCAATTTCCCATACACCCAGCAAGGGTCTACTCTGATTTTTTGTCCGGGTGGGTTTTAAAGGTCGTTCGGGATTAGACATTACTTTCAAGTGCAATAGATTACATTAACTGCCCATGATTGAAAACTGGCCCCCATTTAAAAAGCACCTAAGTGCTGAAGTGTTGGGTAACATGGCGTTTAATTTAGGATATAGGCAAATAGTTATTAAAATAGAGCCATGACTTCATTTTTATTGTTTTTAAATCAACACCTTCATTTTCAGTCAGTTTTGACCTAAAATATTTCTTCAATGAGTCTGGATATATGCCGAAACTAGTTATTGCGCAATATCAATGGCGCCATTTTGTTTATTCAAATATTTTTTTTTTGGGGGTTTTTTTTTTTTTTTTTTTTTTTTTTTACTTGCTTAAGTTGTCACCTTGGAAGTCTTGCATACATACAAGTTTTATAGTTATATTGAGCAATAGTGTAATTATAACTTTAGAGTTAGTGTAAAGTTCATCCATATGATACCTTGAATGTTGAAGTCAAAATTAATTCGCAAAATTTACGAAAATGGTCGGCCATTTGGATTTAGGGCAAATTAGGTTTAATTAGGATGTATATATTTGACTTCTGGTGGTTTTCCATATCAAACTCTCATTTAACCAATTGTTTTACCAAAATTATCCTTCACAAGACATGTTAGTACCCAAATATCTGTGAACAAATTTAAAGAATCTGTGTTCACTGATTTGAGTAGGTAAAGCTGTCTAGATTTACCAAAAAAAAATCCGCGGTTCAGGCTGGGGAACTTGGATTTTTTCAAAATGGCGTCCAAAATGGCTGCCAAACCATTGTAAAGTTTATAAAAACGACATAAATCATCGAAAAAAGGTGTACAAGTTTCCAACAAACTGTGATATATATAATTTTTTTTTCGGTTTATGTCAATACATACATGGCCTTTCCATGCTGCCCTACCATTTTTCCGCAAATCCAGAATGGCGGCCAATATGGCGGCCAAATCCTTAGAAAGGTACACAAAAGTAGATAACTCGAAAAGAAGAGCACAACATCATAGGAATTGGTTATAGGCTTTCCCTAGTATTCCAAGGAATAGCCCTCATTGAATATGAGTACAGGGTGCAGGGGGGAACTTGGATTTTTTGTCAAAATGGCTGTCCAAAATGGCCGCCGAACATAGTAAAGTTCATAGAATAGGCATAATCATGTTTTAAAATTGATAAATTTTTCCAAACAAAGGTTTGATATATTTTCATTTATCACAAACACATACACAACATTTTCCATGCTGATAGCATGTTTCCAAACAGGATGTCGCCAATATTGCTGCCAAATTCTTTGGAAATTTCTGCAACTGCGTATAATGTCACAAGAGAGCAGGCGCCTCTAATAAAAGGGTGATATATATCAAGCTTGACATATTTACAAATATATGATTACCATATGTTGTTGG
>JAMKCH010024020.1:0-21899 GCA_023653785.1 Ophioderma brevispina
TTTGTAGCTGTTTCATTGTTATATAATTAAGGTCAAATGTTGTTGTTTAATATTTGTACAGACGGACATTGCTAATTTAACGTTGAGAAAAACTTGTAAAAATTCAGATTAAAAGTCCGTTTCTATCTCTGAAAAGCAATGATGGATACATTTGTAAGCCTAAAAAAGTTTTGTTTTTTTGAACCCCAAAAACATGGGTATAACACCCACCTTTTTGCTTCTAGGCCAATTGGCTGAGCCGTTATGACCCATCACATGCTTATAAAGATCATTGACCTTTGACCTTGAATATCTGACCACGCAGCAACTTTGAAGGCCTGAACAATTTTTTTACAATAAAGTATTTTGGCTGTTTGCAGTATGATTATGTTAATGTTTTTGGTTTATTTGATACTTGTCCAGACTGACGATTGGCTAATTTATTTGCGAAAACGTGAAAAATTTGATTAAAAGTGCTTTCTCTGTTGAAAGATATTGATGACTTCATTTGTAAGCTCAAGACGGTTTTTAATTGTGTTTCTTGACCCCCAAAACATGGGTCTAGCGCCATCTTTTTGCTTCTAGCCAATTGGATGACCAGTTAAACCCATCATATGCCGTATAAGAGGTTTGTTGACCTTTGTGTATAAAGGGTGTTGACCTTTGAGACCTTGAATATCTACCACGCAGCACCAGAGGCGGGACAAATTTTTTGGTAATTATTTCATATAATAGGCCTACCAGAATATACAAAGAGTCCTTTTATTAGAATTTTTAATGTGTCTAGGACATTTGGTCCATATTAAGCCTCTGCTATAGGCCATATTTTAAAATTATTGGTTTTGGCTTCCATTTTGAATTTGAAGTATACTTAGGTTTACAAGTGCCATACACATTGGTTCATTGGATCCTATAGTATATCTTGTACTATCATAGTTTTGCTATATGGGTTGAATATATAATTATCGTTTATGGCATGCATCGTTGATTTCTCAAAATGCCCAGGCTGCACAGGGTGGCACCGGCAGATGGTTATTCTACACACCCTACATCTATCATTTTCATCAAAAAAATTGTATATATACTACCAACTGTACGGTCCCAGAACGTTCTGTCTGACTATAGTAGGAGAGGAAGCAACAAATGATAGATAAGTAGACACGGAAACGTCTTCAGGTGTATATGAATAATAAACTTACATTCAGATAAAGATTAGGAGTAAGAATAATATACTACTATCAAGTCACCATTAGTAATTTAAAAGCAAATCCATCACCAATTTATTTTGACACGTTGAGATGAGGAAGCAGATAGCATGGAGAACATTCAGAAGCAGATTAAAATGCGAAAGGACAAAGTCAATGACGCACTGAAACAAATACCATAGGCTTAATCACAGAAATATGTAATCTGTAACTCATTTTCACATCAGGCACCACGTCTCGCTCCCAACAGCATCACTGATCTCACCCCACTCTGTACAACCATCCCTTTCATCTTCAAAGGAATCTTCTCCAAGTAACAACTCTCCACATTCTCTAACCTTACCACCCATACCTTACTATGGCTGTCACAGCCGCCTCACAATCCACCACCCGCACTAATCCTGTCCCCAGTTATGTGAACTCCTTCACTGTTTCCACCTCTTCACAAAACTTTTCCACCTCCTTCCTCCCCACTCCTCACTCCCTGCTGCATCTTCCACACACAGTCTTCTTGCCAAACTTGGGGTACCTCTCTTCATCTTTGGTGCATCTCCCACTGATCCATTTCCCACATTTCTCACACAACACTGAATTTGCCCTCACCCTCTTTCCACATAGTCCACATTGGGTCCACCTTACTCACTAACAGAACACCTCCCCTCCTCACCCCACTCCCATCACTTTAGTCTTCCCAAGGTTTACCTTCAGGCCCTTACTCTCAATTGCCTTCTCCCACTTCCAAAACCTTCTCCCTCAAACCCCCCATTGTCTCACACATTTAAAACGAAATCATCAGCATACAGCATCTCACTCATCAACCCTTCTTTTGCATCTCCGTGACCCATCAACCACAATTGCAAACACCAACGCGACAGCACAGAACCTCAATGCAACACCCATGCACCCCACCTTCACCCAAACTCCTCAGACAACTCGACCCTACTCGACACTCTTGTTTTTTGCTCCTTCATACAGGCTCATCACCGCTCTAACCACCACTTCTGGTATACCCTCTTTCCTCATCGCCCACTCCATCAATTTCCTCGGTACTCCTATCAAATGCCTTCTCCAGGTCCACAAGCCTATACATCAATATTACTCTTGCATCCTCCTCAAAAATGAACACTGCATCTATCTTTCCTCTTCCCTGGCATAAAAACCAAATTGCAATCTCATCCACTTTAACTATCCTCCCTCCGAATTCTGTTCTCTAATACCCCTCCCTCCACAATTTCCATCGCATGCTCCAACAAATACAACTTTACACCCCTATACGCACCAACAGCCCATTGCATCCCCTTTTCCCTAAAATTGGAACTAACCCCTCACAACTCACGGCCCCTCCCCGGCTTCTTCCTCCTCAACCCCTCTGCAACAACCCTCATCACAACATACCAATCCCTATCTCTACCCCCTCACAATAATCATCTCCACACTCACTCTCCGGGGTCCAGCAGCCTTTCCTGTTTTCATTTCATCCAATTTGCATTTACCACTTCTCCATCTTCCTGACTTACTCTCTCAACTGGCCCTCCACCACATCAGCCCCACCCTCTGATCCCATTCATTCTCCTCATTCAGATTCCTCTCATATGCCTTTCCAGACCCTGCCTCTATCTTTCTCACGGAGTTCAACTTTCCATCACTTCCTCTCATACATCTTCCCTCCCCCTTCCCTCCTTTTTCATTCCTTCACTAACTATACACCCTTGTTTTTGGATTCTCCCTCAACTCATTCATCCCCTTCACACCCCTTCCCAGCCTCCGCCTTCATGCCCCTCTCTCAACCACTTTCTTTCTTTTGGCTCGCTTCCTTCATCTCTTTACCTCACTTTATTCGCTTTTGTACATTTTCCTCTATCGTTACACATCCTTCTTCTCTTCTTTCTCCCTATCCGCCTCCTTCACCTCATCCTTCCCCCACCCTTATCTTTTCCTTTCGTCTCCTTCTCCCTTTCTTTTTTCCCCACCCACCACTCAATCACATCCTGTAACACACCCTTCCTTAAAACACCCCCAGTAAGAAGATTAAAATTGCAGGATAAGTCTGTATAATTCCCATAAGTTACTCAACTAAACCCTTTGTTAATCACTTAGGTTTAGTTTGATAATTATTTATTCTACTACCCTTACTTTGTTCCCAAAAGTTATCGCCGTTTTTTCTTATTTTTGTCACCATTACTCTCGCTCCTAATATCCCTCAAGCTCATAGCGCCCTCGCTTCGCCTTTTTCAACTGACAAATTAACAGACTAATAAAACGGCAGGGTTTTCCAAGAAATGAATCTTCTCCATTCAAATACGTTGTTGTAGTAAGTGTTCTGTACGGACAGTAATGACTAAAATAAGCAGATTTTATCCTTATTAGGTTGCTTCTGGTACTATCATTTGCAGAGTATGTTATGATACCTGTTCTTGGTTACAAACATGACAAATATGATTTTTTTTAATGATTTTTTTTGATTTTCTGGTTTATCAATCCCTTATAGTGCCTTTATAAGTACCATTTTTTACAAAAAGTTGGGTGGGCGCTAATTGGGGCACGGGCGGTTATTGGAATGAATAGAGTAGTCTGTTATTGTTGTGAAAAAGGTTAACATTTGCCTGTAATAATCCACATACTTAAATGGATTTAACCAACTACCTGAGTCATTGATACCATGTGGGTCCCTCATTTGTGATATAAAATAATAATAGCCGAGATTTTATTAGCGCCTTATGCTATTGGGCTCTAAGCGCTTTCACAAATGGTCCCTGATCACTGTGGCCCCAACCAACCATAAATCATTTAGCATCATTTCAAGGGATGACAGATTCGGGATCAGCGCTTTCCTTATCAGCAAACATACATCGATATAACCATCGCAGCCGGATCAGCATTCCCAAAATCGTATGGGTAAATCGGGACAACCCGCAGTTAATTCCTTGTTCCAGGACATTACTGACCTCTGAAAATCTCCAGGGCTTTCTAACGCACGCCTAACGCATGGATGAGCATACACTTGAGTCCGAGCGGCTTACCTGATGAGCTTATCTTGTCCGTTGATGATGTCAAAGGGCCCATCCCAAGGTAAAGGCATGCTGTCAATTTGTAAGATAGGCGAACAATGTAAAATTGACCTGAGTTTAAAGTTGAAGTTCCATTGTTAACCAACTTTGGTTTTTATGATATTACACGGAAACCCTCATTTGTTTATGAGGTCCAAAGGTTACTGTCAAGGTCAAAGGTCTATGAGGCCTATCATTCACAACCGCGACGGCAGACGACAATTGCAGTTTATTAGTTTGTATTCTTCTCGGCAATTCCATTTAACCCAGGTTTAGGTTTGTTTATCAGTTAGCAGGACTAGAGACTCCTGAGCCCTGAGGGTGGGTTACCGACGTTATACAAATCAACTGACACTGATCCAAGTGGACATCCTCACAATGGTTAGTGGTTGGTGGTTCATGGATCCCCTCTGGTTATGTCATGGGTGCAAAGTGGTCTAGGCTGAACCTTTCTTATGTTAAACAAATGGGGTTTATATTTGTTATATTGTATTCAATTATTCATAAATAAGATATAATACTGCATTTTTGTGTGTGTGAATATTTACAGTGCTTAGATACTTTATATTTACAAGTGAACATTATATTATTATTAGTAGTAGAATTATTGTAACAATCTGAATTTTATTATTTTTTTAATTAAACAATCTCAGAATATAATTGCAGCATCTGATTTGTTTTTATAATTCCAGGAATGCTGGTGTGTGTACAACTTAATACGGGTACTACAAATTAAGAGTACACAACGGTGTGCATACATAAATGTTTCTGCTTGTAATTGCTCCTTACATAAAATACGCTACCTCTCTACTGGTTAAATGTGGTTCAAGATGATCGAGAACGGTGGTGTATTTTGTCTGGTCCAATATTTTGAAGTAGAGTCTCTATCGCTTTCGTAGTAGACATAGAAAGCTGTAATCGAGAAGGGTATGGTGATGTAACTTGGTGGGTGGGATCGTACTGCCCATGCCTTCATCTGATTAGATTATTGGCAGCAAATGCTATTAGGTACCTAATTTGCATAATTATAGTTAATTTGGGGTATTTTTGCCCAACAAGCTTGTGAACAAACTAATCTGAAGATCCATAAGTCCGATTTTGATGATATTAGGTGGTGGTTCAGAATCTACCATCCTATTCTTTGTACCCACCATAAATCCCAGATTTCACATATTGGAATCCAATTTTAAGTCTCCTAACGACCCGACTTTCAATAAAGTCGGATCCAAATTCGGGTCCTTTTTTACTGCATCAATCACCATTTTCCCCCGATAAACTGCTGTATATCGTAGGTTTTTTTTTACCGATCGTGGTGTTTCCACAAGACTACGAGACTATTATATCTCGACCAGGGACACTGGATCGACCCTCGAACCGTAAGTGATGGTCACCATCTCACAATCGCCAACGACGCCATTTTTGTTGATCGCATGGGGAACGAGTGAAATATTACGTCGTTGAAAACATATCCAAATGGCTCGTTAGAATACCGGGTTTTCCAAGACAACAGACCGACGGACAGGATATAAATGACGTGGTTCCTGCAACCTGGGGATCTTTTAAAGACGACCTTTTGAACAAGTTTCAAGCGAGGCAGCAAGCACTCTCGTCTGGCAGTTCTCGGCAGTCTACACACTACACAGCGGCACTGTGACTGTGTTAGTTTACCGCAAGGATGGCACAAACACTATCGTGGTTGCTGAACTGGAATATTTCGATACGTTGTTATTTTGAAATCACAGTTAACGAATTTTCATGTTTAGTACCATGCACAAACATCATGATCACATCGCTCGCCATCTCATGGTCCATGACTTGCCATTATGCATGGGTGGCAGGCACGATGTTAAGGTTTGGCAGGTATGGGGTAGCTCGAAACACGTCTAGCCCCCGGCGAACCCCCGGGCTATGAATTAGAGTACATAGGATATCGCGGGGTTTTTTCCGACGGAAAACCTGTTCGGGGAAAAAATTTAAATACTTCACTTTACCGACCTCCTATTTGGTACTATATTCCGACATCCTGGGTGTTATTATCACCAAACTAAATAATTTAGGCCCAAAAAAAGCAATTCTGAGTATTAGAAAACATGTTTACTGCAAGTTTTCGAATTTGGAATTTAGAATGGGCACATTTTAGTATATACTTTAGTGCCTTCAATTTTTTTATTTCCTTTCATTTTGCCCCATTATTGACGACCAAACATCCTCGTAAGTTCACTGACATGAACTGTACAGCATCCGTTAGAAATAAGAATCAGTGACATTAGGTATGGTTTTGTAAGTCAGGTGAGTATTAAAAAAATTTCAGTTTAAAAAATTCGTGATGGCCCCTGCAATAGCTATATACTTTATGCTCTGACGCTAGTACACACCACCCAATATGGAGTGTCAGTCAGAGCAACCTCGGACTAGTTTATGGGGATACCTTCTTGCACTGCAGTTATTTGGTACGGTCTCTGTTTAAGGCTGCCTTTCTTTGAATTGATTAAGATTCTGAAAACCTAATAATCATAAATGGATCCATTCTTCGTTCCCATGCAAATTTTATTGTCTCGTCATGAGTTGAAAAATATCGGGCGAAGCGAGCTGAGCCCGATATTTTTCAACTCGTGACTCGCCCGATAAATTGTGCATTGGACCATTGGATCAATTTTATAAGGAAAACTTGATGGTAGGGGTGGGGAATCATGTACTCTCGTGCGAGTTAGGTGTAAGTAAGGTGAAGTTGTCGGTTTTAAAAGAGGGGGTTTGTCCCGGGTTTAACGGGGGCGGGTCCGGGGTTTAAGGGCTTTTTTGGTTTTAAGGGGGGTTTTCCGGGTTTGAGGGGGTTTGTCCAGCTTTAGGGGTTGTTGGGTTAAGGGGGATTGTTGGGGTTTAAGGTGGGTTGTCCGGTTTAAAAGGGTGTTTGTCGTGTTTAAGGGGGGTTGCTCTGGACTTAAGGGGGATTGTTGGGGTTTAATGTGGGTTGTTCCGGTTTAAAGGGGGGGTTTGTCTTGGCTTAAGGGGCCTTGTTGTGGTTTAAGTAAGGTGGGTGTTTTCGGGGTTTTAAGGGTCGTGTCCGGGTTTAAAGGGGTCGTCCGGGTTTAAAGGGGGTTGTCTGGGCTTAGGGGGCTTGTTGTGGTTTATGTGGGTTGCACGAGTTAAGGGGGGTTGTCCGGTTTAAGGGGGTTGTTTGGGGTTTCAGTGGACTTTTGGGTTTAAGGGGGGTTTTGGGGTTTACGGGGTTTTGTGGCTGATATATTTAAAAAATTTGGTTAACTGCTCCGCCAGGGGATTTAGCGGTTTTGAGAACCGCGACGTGTATTTTTATCCCTAGTACTGACATAGTTTTTTGTACAGTACAGTATGGGCACATTACATTGCAATGCATTGTGGATTGATTCAAACACCCTCTTGATACAACCATATGATACAAACTATAGATTTTTTTTTTTTTTTTTTTTTTTTTTAATGTTTTATATATAATTAATTTACTATTCACTACCTGGTCCAACTCGGGTATCCCGCGTGGTGAAAGTGGATCCCCATGGAGGAAAGCAATTGAAAGCGGAGGAACCTTATCCTGTTCATCCTTTAGAGAAGTCAACGGCATCCACACACTTGTCAACCGCAACGTCGATCAGCGTGGCAAATAATCAGATTGGAGTCCCTGTTATGTGGTTTTGCTGACTTGTAATCAAGTCACATCTTTCCTGCAGCTCTCAGCCAAACTGGTACCAATGCACATGATGTATTCCTTTGGATATTATCAGGGAGGCCGAGAGGGGAGTCTGTCCTAAATGCAGGGCAAACCAGTCTCTCCATACTAATTTCTGCCAGCGTACACACATGGAGAGGACACTACACTTTGCTTCTCAGCTTTCAAGCAATAGAACAACATGGAGACAAGCAGTTTTACGAGTTATAAAAAAGCCCCCAAACTTGATTGCGTAGAGTAGGTGGGTGTCCGGGTTGTCTCTGACAGTGGGAGAGATCATCGCCTCTCACTGGTCAGCTATCGCCCTCCTCAAGGCTGGCAGCCCCCGGCCAATAGGGTGCTGACCCGCCACAGTCCATCTGCTCCAATGGGTGCTTGGAACTTAGAGTGCAGCATGTGCTCAACACGTGGCTGTAAATTGTGTACCTGAGAAAACAAGATTACAAATTGCAAAAAAAACATAATCCTCAAATTAGAACATGGAATTGTATGTACCCATGTGCAAAGGTTTATCGGAAGAGCAGAGCAGATGATGATACCAGAAAATGCTGTGATTGTCCTAGAACTCACAAGACTCAATATCGACATGTGCCGCACTCCAAGAAACTAGACTTCGATCAGTGATTCCCTGCAGGTAGCAAACTATAATACTTTCTTTCTCTGGCAGGGTAAACCAGAAACTGAACACCACTTTCATGGTTTGGTTTTTTTGCAGTTAGAACTCCCTTCTTCCTTCAGTAGACCTCCATCAATGGACTGAGAGGATCCGATTCTCCGACTATCTAAGCAGCTGGAAATGGTTACATCCCTTAGCGTATTGCCCCAACATGTGCTCACCACCTGAAATTTAAGGACCATTTCTATGAAGATCTGGATGCACTTTGAGTGCTATACCCAGGTCAGAACACCTCTACATACTTGGAGACTTAATGCAGGGTTTGGAGAGACCCCATCATGCCACTCCTGCCTGGATATTTGGCATTGGAAGCTGAATTACATCGGACAAGAGAACTGCTTGAACTATGTTTCCCAGGACTCTGTCTAACTAATTCCTTCTTCCAGACCAAGCCTCCACCATAAATGTCATGGAGTCTCCCAGATCTAAACATTGGCACATTAGACCTAATTATGGCCAACGCTGCCCTTAAATAATGTTCTCCAGCTGCCGCAGTGTACACCACAGTGCAGCTTACCTCCGAACCACTCTCTATAATAATAATAATGTGTATTTTTAAAACCAGCGTGGACATATCCACGTAACGTGCTCAAGGTGCTGTGCGGCAGTCATGAAAGGCGCTCAGCACATCAGAGAAACCATAATACCAGAACAGATTTATGCCAAGAAGCTCGATTTTAGAAGCAGGAGGAAACCGGAGTACCTGAAAAACCCTGCGGGAACGAGTATGGATCGAGAAACCAAATTCACATAAAGCCACAGAGAACGAGCCCCTACCGGGGATCGAACCCGGGACCTCATTGGTGAAAGGCGAGAGAAGATACGCTGCACCAACTTGTTCCCCCAAACGTAGGCAGCAAGGTGAGATTGCAACTGAAGAAACTTCACACATCAAAACAGAAGTGTCAGCCCAGGATTAACCCTCGTCTACCGAAGGGGGGTGGTTACCACCCCCCTTCAGGTTTTTTCCCCGGCTTGTTAAAACCCCTTTTTTTGGTGCCAAATTATTTAATGTAATTGTCAATTGACATGTTCCGCTCCTTTTCATCCAAAAACAAACATCCACCGGGGTATAGGTAAGATACAGGGTGATCCCAAAGTGATGGATGGGGGGTGGCAACCACCCCCCCTTCGGAAGAGAAGTACCAACATGCCTAATACAACACAGGAACATCACATACACTTGATTTTGGTACCATTAGATAGCTATGGTCCTCCTCTTTCCATTGATACCAAAATGAGTACCAACATGCCTAGCATTATGTCACAATGACGTCATAAAGTTCGCATGTCAGCAAAACTGCCATTTCCATAGACACACAGTGAAAAATTCAATTTTTCGCCAAAAGGTTAGAAAAATCAGATTTTCATGCGGTTTTTGACTCTACTTGATGGGAAATGAGTAGTTTTATATAATGACAGCATTTTAGAGCTATAATAAGGGTTTGAGTTGCTAAAATTGCGAAATACCAATTTTCCACCCTATATTCAGTATTTTCGGACTTTCCTCAACATATTACGTCATGGTGACGTCATAATGGGGATGTTGGTACTTATTTCAGTACCAATGGAAAGAAGAAACTCTAAGCTATCCTTTGGTACCAAATTTACAGGAATCGGGTGTTCAGTAACGAAAATCACGGGGGGGGGGGGAACCCCCCCCCCATCATTCCATGATGATATGAAAGGCACTATCCGATATGATGGATCTACATCCGGAGCCTTCCTAATCTGCAGCGGACTCAAGCAGGGATGTGTACTTGCACCCACCTTGTTTGGCATCTTCTTCTCCCTCCTTCTTTCATATGAATTTGATGACTGTTCTGAAGGCATCTACCTACACACACAATCTAATGGTAAATTGTACAACCTATCCCGTCTGAAAGCAAAAACAAAAGTCAGACCTATTCTTGTGCAGGAGATGCTCTTTGCAGACGACGCAGCTTTGGTTGCACACTCAGAGGATGCTCTGCAGACACTCATGGACAAGTTCTCTCATGCATGCAAGGAATTTGGACTGACCATCAGCCTAAAGAAGACAAATGTCATGAGCCAAGGAGTTGAGAAACCACCTTGCATTACCATAAATAGTCACCTGCTTGAACCTGTGGACTCTTTCACATATCTGGGCACTACCATCACCAACAATCTGTCACTGGATACTGAACTCAACAAGCGAATCGGTAAGGCAACCACTGTAATGGCCAGACTGACAAGGATAGTTTGGGAAAACAAGAAGCTAACACTGAATACCAAAATCAGAGTCTACCAAGCTTGTGTTCTTAGCACCTTGCTGTACAGTATTGCGACCTGCTCGCTATATTCTGCACAAGAGCGTCGCATAGTGACGGATGTTTTTGAGAAAATCGCATTTGAAAAATCACAAACTCTACATATCCCCACATACGACTCAAACAATCAAATCCGACAAAGAAACAAAATTAACAACTGGGAATTTATTTTAGCTAATATTCATGAATTCTCACTTTAAAAAATGGATGTAATACATTGGAAAAGTTAACCATACTCGTCACACCAAAAATTACACAAATCGGCGATTATGTTCATGACATATATCTGACGGATGTTGAATTTTCCCTATACTAAATTATTATGTTATTCAGCATCTGTCATTATGGAATACAAGAATTTGCATTTTTTGAACATCCGTCAAATCAACGTGCGTCATCGCGAATCTGCTCAATTTGTTTTATTACATAATGAGGGATGTTGATTGGATTGCTGAGATTCAGTGCTTTGAGCTGTAAATATAATATATATTTCTAGTAACAGTAATATTTATAAATTTTATATTTTGCTTGTGTTAGTTATAAATTAAAGAATTATTTTCTTACAAACAAAAGTATTTAAAAAGCCCGGTTGTGGAATCACGTATACGGAATCACACCACTAAATAAACTAGGTGTAGCAGATGACGTCAATGCCGAGACAGTGTTGGCGTCCAAAATATGGTCCTTGCCTAAATGAAGAGTCACAAAATGTTGGTAAGTTGTGTCTTTAAATGAAATTTGAAATTAATCATAATGTGTGGACTAGTAACAAACCATTTGGGTGGTTAAGATTTTGTCTGTGCCTTTTTTGTATAATTTCTGAGGGTTTGGGGAACTGTGAAATTTTAATCTCTAGTAACATTCAACTAGGCTTGGACGTTTTGAAAACATGCAAATCTTTTGATTCTCTGTAGCTCAAAAAATCAGCCTTCATCATATGACTTTTTTATTTTGTTGAAGAGGTATGGTCCTAATCTTCCAAAAAAATCCAGTTTTGAAGTAACCAGTCGCTTTATAGCCGAGAAATTGACGTTTGGTGAGAGGTCATTTTGTACACAAGTCTATGGGGAGTTATTTAGTGGTGTGATTCCATACACTTCTGTGACAGAGAGTTCAACATCCGCCACTATGTAATACATCAAAGTCTTTGTTGTGTAACATAAATCAAAATTACCTAATATCTAATTAAGATTATTAAAGGTGCGTGTTCTGATCGTCTTTGGGACCCCCCTGATTTACCCGGAAGTAGTATCGATTTTGATATCAGATGAAAGGCCGTATTTTTCTCATTGTCGTCCTGAAATATGAGCCCTCAAATCCATTTCATTCTCAAGATATAAACAAAAAAACCGCCGTTTTAGTGGTTAACCATCAATATTAGCACAGTATTGAATAGGGCTTTGCAACATGCATTATTGCGTCTACCATCAAAACCACAAGTTTGTTTCCCACGGTACTTGATGGGGTGTATGTGCAAGTGCCAGGCTTTCATATCAAGTACAGAACACAATACACATAAATCGGAACAACCACCTTTAATTAATGGAGTACTTTCAAGGTTTGGCCCATTAACATTTGTTGCAATATATATTTTAAGCAAATGTAAAGTAGAAGATGCTTTTACAGGTCCGTATGCAGGGGGAGGCAGGGTTCCCCAAATTCCACAAAATGGTACAAAGGTCCACTTTTTGCTAATTTTTTGTGGGCTGCCAACTATAGCTTTCAGGACCACTTGCATTCTGTTAGTGCATGTGTATGTATGTGTGTATGTATGTATGTATGTGTGTATGTGTCCTTAAAATGTTAAGTTTTTTTTTAATATTGACCTCATTGAAAAGTTGAAATTCAATTGGAACCAAACTTGTATCATAGGTGCACCATGGGATCCCTCATATGTTGATGAGGTCAAAGGTCAGATGCCAAGGTCATTGAGCGGCCCACAGCTTATATTTTCTGAATATAGTGAGCACGAAAACTGAGAACCACGAAATTCTAGTTTTTATTAAAAAGGTCCATATTTTAGAGAAAATATTGACAAGAAAGTCCTTTTTGTGTCGCCTGCAAGAATTGCAGGAGGCGACACTTACCAGTCCTTAAGAGCGAGGTTCTTGTACCATTAAGCAAAAATCAAAGTATGCGGACAAAACTAAAAAAAATAAAATTTTCCCAAATTTTGTGCGATGAAAGGGAAAGCCAGGAACTCACAAAAATTATATTTAAAAATCTGTTTTTGCTTATTGCCATGGCAATGGCCAGAGCAAAAGAGTAGCAGGAAATGTTCAAAATTGCAATTTCAAAATTGGAAAATAGCAAAATTTCCAGGAAATGTCACAGTAAAGGAAACAATAGCAATTTAAAAAAAATAATTCCCACAAGTTAGTACCATCCTTACTCTTTCAAAATACAGTGTTGCCAGTTTGAGTTATATCATAACAAATCTCTAAATTGATTGATGAAAAGATCCCTTTTTTGTAAAATTTACACAATACAATTTTACCCCAAGTTTGAAGTAATATAAATCCCAAGGTAGTGTTTCATGTTAAACCCATATTGTTGTGAAAGGACCAATCCTTGGTGTATCTAAATATTATGAAAAAAAATGGAATGTTCACCCATTGAGGTATGCTGGCCTTTCAAAAGTGACTATTTCAAGAAAATCACCATATTTCTTCAATATTTCATGCATATATTGTATATAAATCTGATTTATATTTTTTCTGTACATTGACAATTGAATCATTGAAATAATCATTAAATACAAATATTTATTGGATGTGAAGTTAAATTTATGTGCATGAAATGCACCCCAGTTCTACCCTAAGTCACTTGTCATATCTTTAAAATGTGGGAGAAATATGTGATGCGATCTGGGAAAACCCGCCACATGGTGAAAAATTCATATTTTGAGTGTTTACTATATTTGCAAAGTTTAAAATATAAAGTTTCCATAACTTTTTACTTATTTCTTCCATGATACACATATCAAAAGTTATGCCTTATACAATCTGAAAAAAAATAAAGTACAACAAAACAGATTTTAAGGTATTTTCTTTATTTTTTCAAAACTGTCCTGTGCGACATGCGACGGGTTTTCCCAGATCACATCACATATGTTTAAAATATCTTTAAAGGAGTTTTCAATAAAATACAGCATTCCCCAAATGCATGTGTAATCTGCAGTCACTTTTTAAGAATGGAGACAAAAGGTTACATGAGGTCACCAACATATGGACCATGCAAGTGTCATGAAAATTTATCGACAAATGTGGATACGCCAAGCAATTTGATAAATCTGACCATTTTTGGGCAATGACCTCTCGATGACCTTTGACTCCACTCTTGAGAGGGGTAACTGGGGGCACTACCCAAGGACTATTACATGCAAGTGCCATGAAAATGTGTGCACATATGTGGAAACAACAGGCAATTATTTTTGCCATAGACACACACAGACAGGACACACACCGACAGAGACACACTGTAGCAAAGCAATCCCTATCTTGCTGGGTGGGTGGTTAGAAACTTCCTTGGGAAATCATTATAAAGCACCAGATGATTATGATTTTGAAACCAGTGGTAGCTATGGTCCTCTTATTTCATTGTTAGTCTAAAATAATACCACATACCTAAATATAGTTGTGTCGCATTGCAATGACATAAAGTCTGCAATAACATGAAGTCCGCGAGTCGGCAGAATGTCGGCAGAATAGACGAAAAGCTAATTCGCACTAAAAGGTATAAATATAGGAATAACAGATTTTATGGGTTTTCACCTCTAATGATGACAAAATGAGTACTTTTATGTGAATATAGCGTTTTTAGGGCCAGACTCAAAAATATATCATGAAATATTCTGGGTGGCAACCACCACTACCCATAGACATGGGCGGCATACCTTAACCCTGCCGGATTGAAGGTGCTACCATTACATTTTGCTCACTAAATGAATGGGAAAAGGCATTTTATTGTATCTTTTTTCTCATGGAGGTATTGCAGCCACAACACTGTATACTGTATTAGAGGCCAAGCACTCAATCTATTCATTAGGACCACAGAATGTTTATATGGGTCTGTCATAGGGTGAAGAAATATGAGAAAAGGTCAACAGCACACAAAATTCAATATATGCCACATTTTTAGCTCTCTACAAGATCTGGTAAAACCAAACTTTGGTATATGACATCCATGTTATTCAGGACCACCGCAGTGCTTTTCATGGGTCTGTCATTAGGGGGGGGGGAAATGTAAAAAAGTAAATGCACTTAATGTCAACGGTTTTTGCCTATTTTTTCTAGAGGAACTACTGCAACAAAAGTGGGAATATTTTAGGGAATTATGCACAGGCCCCTACAACCCATTGTCATTTAGGACCACAGAGTGTCCCCTGGGGAAATGTCAAAAAAAATCAGCCTGCACATAAGGTCAACATTTGCTTTTTATTTTGGTCAAAAGCTATCATAGCCAATATTGGATAGTATAGGAGAAGAGGAGCTGATATTGTTTTTTTCCATGACTCCCGCCGTGTTCCCTTCACGGGGGGGGGGTACTCAGTGGAAAAGGGTAGGTGGTACGATATGTGCCGCCGATAGGGGTCACATTTTCACCCCTACTTAGAACAAGGGTTGTTTTTGCCCACCATCTTAACTATATTGTGATGGGTCATTTTTTGAGGTCATTGCTCAGATATAAAGGGTCCATTTTTCCAATTTTGGTTGCAATTTACTATGAGTGTCAATTTCTGAATTTTCAGTAAAATCCACACATGAAATAATGGTTGATGTTTCCGATTTTCGGAAAAGTAACTATGGAAAAATGGGCCCGATTTTTGCTGAAGATTACTATGAAAATGGTGCGAAAATTTCAAAGCCAACTATAGAATGGGTCAAAAAATTTCCCGGGACCAACTATAGAAATGGGTCATATTTTTGAACAATTTGGTCACTATAAACATGGGTTGATTTTTTACTGGCGGACGCACACTCGTACCCAAATTTTGGGTAGAGGACACCCACCCGGGGTTCACTTGAAGCTGAGGAAGAGTAAAAAGGCCAACATTCCACAAGGGTTTCAACATTTTGCTGTATTTGCCCATTCCATGTCAACACATTTGAGATGTGCAACGCAGCACATTGTGGATTTTAGCCTATAATATATAGGCCCTATTGTCATCACGTAGCCAAATTAGAGTAGGAAACCCAATATTATTATGCTTGGACTCGTCTCTCATGTTCTTGTCCAATTCTTTTATAATGACATTTCTTTGAACGTTATGTTGTGGATTTTGAAATTCTGAGCAGATGTGCATTTTGTTCGGCCTTTTGTGTTTTTGGCATGAATGTGTTGGTAGACCCAAAAGATATGCTGAAGTGTCTGTGTCGACAATGTGGATGCATGCTGTGTGAAAGCTGAAAGCCATGAATGATCAATGCTGGCCTAGAGAAACCATGGCATGCATTTGCAGGCACCTAGGTCTGATAACCAATTGGCAGTTAAAATTTCTTTTATCTGCTAGATGATAGGTATGTTATCAACTTCAATTAGCATTCTCCAATTCACAGTTGAGGTTGTCCTTGATTTAGACATTCAGTGGCTAGCTCTGTAGTAATATACATTTGGGTTTTCACTTGACCATACTTGGTTTCATTTTGACTTTTATGCTTTCAACTAGCAGGGTGGTTATATGTTTCAAGTCATTTTCATTTCTGATGACTCTAGTTGTGGGAGATATTAGCTGAACAATACTTTTGTGAGAATACCTGTTCATCAACAAAACATCACAGAACATCATTTGTTGTTGAACGCTTATAAAACAAAGATTGATACTCGGCCATAATTTGTCACGAAAATATGATCAGGGCCTTAGGCCTTTTAAATTCGGTTTCTTATTTAACCCTCAACCCGCGCCCAGACGCATTGAGGTGCAACGAAAACGTGGTACCGTACGGAAAAATGTTTCTCGTTGCATCTCGGCCGTCAACACTATTTTTTGTCGCGCAAATGACTCTCATTGCACCTCATTGCATCTGGGACGTCTTCCCGGAAAAATGATGTGATGTTTCCCTCGGTTGCATCTGGGAGGCTTCAGAAAATGACGCGATGTTCCTCGTTGATCTGTGACGTCTTCCGGAAAATGACGCGATGTGTTCCTCGTTGCTCGGGACGTCTTCCGGAAAATGACGCGCGTTCCTCGTTGCATCTGGGACGGCTTTCCGGAAAATGATGCGACGTTCCTCGTTGCATCCGGGACGTCTTCCGGGAAAATGACGCGATGTTCCTCGTTGCATCTCGGGACGATTTGCCCGCAGAATATCGAACTTGCGCAAGTTTCCTCATTGCTCTGGACTATTTGCCCGCAGGAGATCACAGGAGCAATGCGTCTCATTGCATCTGGACGTCTTCCCGGAAAATGGACGCTATGTTCCTTGTTGCATCTCGGACGATTTGCCCGCCAGAAGATCGAACTTGGCGCAATGTTTTCTCATTGCATCTGGGACATTTGCCCGCAGGAGATCAAAGAGAGATCAATGCTCTCGTTGCTCTGGGACGTCTTCCGCGAAACTGACGCGATGCTTTTCATTGCATCTCGGACCGTTTTCCCCACAGAAGATCAACTTGGCGTCAATGGTTCTCTTGTCATCTGGGACTCTGCCGTGAAAATGACGCGTTGCCTTGTTATTTCATCTGACTTCTTCGATAAATGATGCGTTGCTTTTTCATTGCATTTGGGCCGTGTTACCGCTTAGATATGGGCAAACAAAGTGAGCTCAAGTCCAGATTCATACAAAAACTATTTTGCATGACCCAATTTGCTTCCTTTTTCAAAGTTCAACATGCCATGGCCCTGCCACCGTCGTTGTGATAAAAATAAAGCGAACAAACCGGCCAAAAATTGAGGGTACTTCTTTCCAACCTTACGTCCTTTGCATACACATTTTTAGCAAGTTGGACTTGTATTTTTTTTTTAAAAAAGTCAATATGCCGTGACACTGGTCGGCTGTCTAACAAATTGTTGCCTCGCATCCGAAAAATATTGCCAAGGGGCCGGCCCGAGATCAAACCGGAACCGGTTAGCCCTACCTTTAGCGTACGCTTTCCCGCTAAATACCAAGGAAGCGGTCCGCTCTTGACTTAGTCATTTTTTCACCCAACAGTGGACCTATTGGATCTTGGGTGATCTCTTGGCAAAGAGCAAGGAACCGGGTCATGTTCCTGTCTTTGCGTATTTAACTGCCGTGAGCAGAACAAGCGGTCCGCTCTTGACTTAGTCATTTTCACCCTACAGTGTACCAATTGGATCAAGGGTGATCTTTCACGTCAGTCACACCATCCCTCTTATATATATACGTTCTGGTCCCGAGCCAGGCCCCAGCCGCTACAGGCCGGCTTTTCTGACCTCTGCGCATGTTGCTTTTTGTACACAACCAATGTAACGCTACCGAAAGCGTCCCTAGATCAAAATCCAGATTTCGCATACGGCACTTGTCCATTTTTAGCCCTCTCCAGCGGAGAGCCGCTCTCGGTAAAATCACCCACTAGTGAGAAAACGCCGGGTCTGCTGACTAACAAAATGTTGGCGCAAAATGCATTAGCGAACAAACCGGCCAAAATTGAGGGTAACTCTTTGCTAAGCATTACGGCCTATGCAATAGCACATATGTAGCAAAAGAATTACCCTCAATTTTGGCCGGTTTGTTCGCTAACATCATCACAACGACGTGGCAGGGCCACGGCAGGCTGGACTTGTATTTTTTTAAAGAAATCAACGTGGCAGGGCCACGGCAAGTAAAAAGCAGGGCCACAGCAAGTAAAACTTTTATTTCTTTTTTACCATGGGGAAGAAACTCCTCGTTACTCCTCGTGAGGATAAACAAACCCCAGGAAATACCGCATCACCACCGACTAAAACTAAGCCCTGCTAGACCCAGGTCTTTGCAATAAAGACCTGCTAAATCCATGCAGGCCATCAAGACCTGCCACCCGAAACCTACTCAACTAAAAACTAAGCCTCGGGCCATAAAGACCAGGTTTTACAAGAAGACCCGCTAACTCCTACCTGCCATAAAGACCCCCGTGGTTCCTACTTTTACAAGCTAAAAACACGTCGTTTTAGCGGTGATGCGGTATATCCTCGCCCAACAAAGCAGCGACGCTCGCTAAAAACGGTAGCTATGAGTATCTATTAGTAATAAATCGTGCGATCAAACGTTAGATAAAATCGTGCGATCAACCGGTAGCATCCTCATTTCCAACCGTTCTGTCTACAACCAACCCTTGGCGTTTCATCCCATGGGCACCGGGTTTCATATAGCAACAGAGCCCCATTGGATACTATGTCACTAGGAGAATCACTGCATTAGTACCACCTATTACTCCTATAGGTATTGCGAGGGAGCGAAGAAATGAGGTTCATAAGCTCAAGACCCCTCGCATATTTTCGCCCTGCTCATAAACAATCGGTCAATCACGTTCGCCCCGTAATCATCCGGTGGCCCGACGAACGGCGCACATGTGGAATCTGAGATAGCAACGGTGGGTTCGAGATCCCTCTTGCTCTGTTTCATCAAGTGAGTTATAGGTGGTGTCGCACAGTCTGATTTCAAAGCTCGACCCTGCAACTTTTGGCCCTGAATCAGAACACTATCTGTCAATTCACATCGCCCGGAATCGTCCTTTGCCCCGAAAAAAACGTAACGCTTTTGCTTGCCCTGATCAAACACAATCGGAGAATCACTGTCGCCAGTAAGCAGCCGGTGCCCCGAACGAAAACGCGCAGCCGGGGGATCTGAGATTACAAAGGGGTTCCTAAGATTCCCTTTTTGCTCTGGGTGGTTTCAAAGTGGAGTGCCATGGATATAGTGACCATTCCGGCTTTCATTCAGCTGCAGCTACAGGCCAACAACTGGGCAAAAGAGGGAGTCCTAGGAAGTTTTCTCTATCCTGCCAGGGTCTCATTCCTACTTTCTCACCGTAAACCCTCACCCGAGATCAAATGTTAGTTGAAAACCGTTAGTGGGTACCCCAGTTCCCATCTAACTGGCAAGAGCTATCACCGACGTTAAGCGATCCTCATTTCCCCCGGTCCCCTGTAATTCAGTTTTTTGCAAGCAGTACTTCATGGCAACGGGGTTAGTATTTAGTCATGGTTACCTCTTCACGCCACGGCTTCCGTCAATTCTTGTTTCAGAGGAGCAGGCTCGTGCTTTTGTATTTAGCCTTAGATGGATTTTTTACCACCCATATTAGGACTGCATTCATCACAACCCACCTCAAAAGCCTAAGACGAGCCGGCAACGAGCGGGGACCCCAGGGACCCGCAACGTGCCATACAGCCCAAGGTCCTCACTCAGCATGACATCGGGCCTTCCGTCACCGTAGTCAACGGCTTCCTTACGCTACTTTTCCCTCACGCTGCTTGAAAGTGGGGATTCCCTCGCTTGGCTTTTCCCGATTCACTCGCCGCTACTGAGGAATCCTGTTAGTTTCTTTTCCTCCGCTTAATTCAGCGGGTTATCTCGCTCGATCGGAGGTCGAGTCATAAAGACTTGAGAATTTAGGTTCCTGTTCCTCTTGCAGCGAACAGGCCGCGCCGGCACATGCCAGGAGCGCTTTTCAAGCCTGCGCGCCTCGGAACCATTCGGGCTTTCCAGGCGGTCCTTAGGGGAGTTTACCAGTCAGAACGCTGGCGCAATTTTCTCTGGTTCTGCCTCACCCGCCGGACCGTCCAGCCCCCCCCCCGCGCCCTCTCGTCACAGAACACAGACAGGTTGTAGGAGGTGCCGCTTTCTATAGACTCCTTTAAGGCTCGCATCTAGTGTCCTCGCTCTCGCGCGCCCGCTTGCACATGCGCATTACGGATGCGTGTTTTGCATGCGTATCCTCCACCGCGTCTGGTTTGTTTACCCAGCCGCTACCACATCGCGATTTCTCGTATTTACCGACCCTCAGACTCTGTGGGGTTCGCGGGCTCCCCCCTTGGCGCCGGACGCTATGCGATCAAATACCAATGAACAATGTCTCGGTGCAACGAGCCAGCGTCCCCACACCAAACTCCCAGTCTATAACTATACCTACCCGTGGGTAAGCGTTAAGACCCCTCGCAGGATCAACATTCATACGGGCAGTTCCACTCATTATAATGAGTGGGGGTTCAAAATCTTGAAAATCGGCAAAAGGGTGGGGGGCTGACATTTTTTCCTTTTCCACTAAATAAGGGTGGACTTCTATTAAGCGTGGAGATGAAATATAAGGGTGGGCCTAAAATGTCCTGTCAACAATTGAAATAAATGTTAATACTAATTAACACTTCCTTTGCCTTGCTCACATAAATGGTGTCTAATCGCGTTCCCTGGCCAGCTCGCTTCTTTTGCCAACAGCTTCACAGGAGCTCATTAAGCATGTTCATACTCATCGGGCGGGAGCTTCCAAGCAGCATCAGTTTTAAGATCGTTTTTATCGGTGATTGATCAATCGTTATTTTACTAAAATAGCTCTGGGTCTCCCCGTTTTGTGATGAACAAATGCTTTTGTAAATGAATCGCACGATCGGAAACTCCCGTCCCATGATTTTTTAGCAAGTCTCCGTCGAAAATGGCAGCGCCCGTCAAAACAAACGGGAGTTGGGATCGCTTGATATTTGCGTAAGATTCAGATTCTGATGCAGATTTGAGGGATTTGGATGCAGATGAGATTGAGGAAGAATGAAAACTCTGATGTGGGGCTGAAATGACTTTTGATATTGGAGCTGATCATGTACCAATTTTCGTAATGCGTACATGCCCCTTCCTGGCCAGACTAAGACCGACCCTTGAGCTCGACTGGCTACCTGATTTTGACATGGATGTTGTATATTTACACACATTTTGTTCGACGTTTCATTTCTGTACCCTTTGTTCTAATTTTGGTATATCGGGCCACAAAAAAATAATTATATACGATATGATAATTTCACACAATTTACAAGAACATTTCAATTATGTGAGGGAAGTTATGTTGCTGTTTACC
>JAMKCH010024021.1:0-20495 GCA_023653785.1 Ophioderma brevispina
CCAGGGCCGAAAGGCTTTTATCTCGAAAAAAATAAAAACATAACACACAAAATATTTGCGAAAAAAGGTTTCGAAAGTGGCCACAAAGTGGGCGTTCTAGCACACCATGTACAGGGTCTCGAGCTCGACACCCTCCCAGTTGGTACAGAGACAATTTTGAGTCCAACCGTCATCTAAGCGTAAGATATGGGTTATATGTTTTTTAGCCAGGTGAACTACAAGATGTAATAATTAATATTGTGTTACTTTAGTATAAATTAGTGTTTTGATAAAGACAAGTTAAGTCAAAGTTAATACCTCGGATGGCGTTTGTATACTTGTACCACATAATATCCTCCCTTTATTTGATTTTTTTTCATCTAAAAATAATACACCGAAATAGAATCTTTTAAAATAATTATTGTCTTCACGTTTCTGTTTTATTTTACATGTGCAGATGTTCGTCTTCAACGTGTTTCACTTGAGGATTCTCAACCATCAACGCAGCGGATTGATTTCTCTCAAACTCATTCTGCAACGTCTGCAACGGTGGATATTCCTCCACCAGCAGTAGGTGACCCTGACAATCCCGCTGTGTTTGAATTGGAATTGACACATTCTACCAACGACGTTGCCGTTCTCGAAAAACCATCGAAAGCAACGGTGTATATTTTCCACGATGTAGAAGCCGGTGCGTACTATCAATATTTTTTTACACATTTGCTGTAAGTGTGTACACAAATTTACACAACTTGTTTAATATTTTTCTTACACAACTAGTTGGTAGGTTCATATGTTTAACAACCCCATATTTTACATAACTTTGTAAACAATCGATTTAACAGTGAAGAAGAGGAATTAACGGATTTGCCGGGATAACTCTGCGCAACAAGCGCAAATACCTGAATTGGTGTAATTCATGCGGCTTAACGCGTTTACGTTAGCATTTGTCTTCCACGTTACATATACTTAAGTTGTAAGCTTTCAGATTAAGGGCCTCCTAGCTAAACGCCCACCAGAATAATTTCCGACAAATAGCCATTTAAGGGTACCGTACATGGTCGGTAACTTCATTAAATTTGACTGAATGCTGAAGATACGGTGCCTGAGAAATCGCTGAAAAAATATATCTTGGGAACCATGGAATCACCCTAAGGCACTTAATTGTTAAGGTATATTATTTTGAGTGCCATGTTTGAAACGAATCCATCAATTTATTTTTTAGCCGTCTACACGTTTGAGAAACCAAGCTACACTGTTCTTGAATCTGTAAAAGAAGTTAAGGTGACTGTCAACGAACAGATAACAAGCACATTCTCGATAGCCCGGGTTCTGTTAGTAAGTGTTATTTTATTTTTTAATTTTATATATATATCATATTTGTGACCCACTTTCACAAACCCAGGATCAAGTCCAGTGACTTATTCTGCATTTGATCAGAGCCAGTCAGAAATATCTAAATCCCCAGTTCATTCATCCTTAACAATAAAAGCAAGTATGACTTTAGTTGCCTTTATATGGACTAATCCCACTTTACTTTCAAGCATTTGTAGACAAAAGACTGGAATGCTAACAGTTAACCTGTACTTTATGTACACAGTTGTCTGCCCACTTTGGTTGGGTGAATTTGATAGCGCGGCATAACAAATAAGGTCTTGAACTCGTACAAAAAGAACAGTGGGCGACGGGCTTTCAGCAATGCTGACCCAGCCTATAATTTCCCACCTCTGTTTGTTCGCCAGTCCAGGTCCATTGTTAAAAAGTTTCTAAAATTTCACCTATTTCCAAAGAGTTGACCATTCTCTTAAATTGTTTTTATTGCCTCACACGAATTTTCTTATTTGTTGTGCAGCTGTTTCTTATACTATCATAGTTTAAATGTAAACTATCGATCTCATTCAAGTCCCCTCTTTTCTCGTTTTAATGTATTAAATGTATTCGATATTTATAAACTTAATTTGGGTCTCTTTATGTACAAACGTAACAATAACGAAATACCCTAAACATTTGATAACTGTTTTATAACACACTCTGAGATACACAGACACAATATATCTCTCTAAATGCAAAAGAGTGAATTTCACTCTTTTGGAGTGACAACAGGGCCCACTCCAAAAGAGTGAAATTTCATACCTTAAAAAGAACACTTTTTGGGTCAAATTTGATCTTGATAATTGACAAAATGATATCATTTTATCATTTGTTAAATTATCAAGAGTAAATTTGACTAAAAAAGTATTCTTTGAAAGCTGTGAAATTTCACTCTTTTTAGAGTGGGCCCTGTAGTCACTCCAAAAGAGTGAAATTCACTCTTTTGTATTTAGAGAGTAAGGAATGCTAACAATTATGTTTTGTGTTAGCAAAAAGACGTTCTCTCAAAAAAACAGTCAGAAGAAGTGCAGGCCCAGTCTTGAGGAACTGAATTGAAAAAGCTATAATACATTCAAAATCCACTAAACACTTCCGTGATCAATTAAACGTAATATTTTAATATTTTGTCACGCCATGATAATAATTAAATTAGATTATGTATTTAAATCTTTTGTTTTTTTTTTTTTTTTTTTTTTTTTTTTTTTTTTTTAATGTTTATAATTAAAACGTTATTGTAATCTTGGAGCATGTTCTTCTCTTGTATGTTTTTACTGTCCATTGTAGTTTTTGGTTTGTACTTTACGATATATGTAAATGTGTAACTTTGATAGACATGGGGCTAGAATTTTCGAGCCTTATTGGCTTACTAACCGCCACCATTCACGGGTCTTGTTTTTGTTGTTTATTTTGTTATGTAAATGGGAAATAATTTGATTGATTGATTGATTGATTGATCGAAAGTGCGTATCGTATGTTCCATTATAAATTGGTTGTATTATTTAATTGTCTATTGGCTCAAATCGAATTCCTTTTTTTTTTAGCACCAACGTTATTTTGATAAGGCGCTATTCACTGCTGTTTCAATTCATTGAATATTTAAAGGTCATTTTACCCTAATTTTGGCTATCTTTCGTGTAAGACTGCGCGAAAGCTAGCCTAGCATGAGAGCTTTATAAAAATGATCAAAGATGAAAGGGATGTAGGGCTTTTTATTCTGTAAAAAGAGGTTGTTATTCCTAGTATTTTCATAGATATTTTTCTCCAATTATGATCGATTAATAATAACGTCTTATAGAGCAGCCGTAACAATAGAAAGTAAGAAAACGGGTTGTCAACAGGCCTAAGAATTGTTGTCGCCCTCTGTGCACGGGCAGTAATTTATTTTGCCGTTCGAGTATTGTATTTCAATAGGTAGGTGCATTCAAAGCGACAATCGGTTCGCTCAGGGTATTGTTTGGGTTGCTAATGACGCATGATTATCGTGGCAGCGTTCTGGCTCAATGCTTGGTGTTTTTTCAAATTGCATCTGTTTTCATCACACGCGGGCGTGTGGTCAGTTTTTCCGAAAATTCCCGCCCTTCCCTCCCAGTGTGGCATCCTTTTGCAATCATTTTGGGGCTGCTTTGGTTACTTTTAATTGAGTTAAGCATTCCAAATACATTTTAACATACAACTATAATATACTATATATAGTAGTTGCAGTCGGTATGAGATCCGTTGGGTCCCGATTTGCGCAAATAAATTGGTAAAATAGTGTGTGCTTGTACAGTATGCAGATATATGGTAATTGCTGTGTGGTTCAAGATCCGGTTTTAGACTCGATTCGGCAGTTTTAAATGGTATACTTGTATATGGTGTTATACGTATTTGCAGAATCGGTACTAGATCCACTTTGGGTTCGATTTGACAGGATAAATTGAAAACACATAGTATTTGCAGATCGGTACAATACCCGCTTTGGGTCTCGATTGGCAGGTCCAAATTTTGGCAATCAATGGGACTTCAGCGTAATAAAGCAGATCGGTATTAAGATCCGTTTGAAGGTCTCGATTGGCTGGTAATTTGAAGGATTAGAGTCGAGGCAGATCGGATAAGGCCCGCTTCGGATCCGATTTGGCTGGTAAGGTGTAGTACCTTATGTTCAATGGTAATCCAATTGGGGTATTCAGCTTACGTAATAATAGCCGATCGGTATAAGATCCGCTTTGGGTCTCGATTTGGCTGGTAAATTTGAAGTATTCTATATGGTATAGAGTGTCGCAATCGTATAAGTCCGCTTCGGATCTTCGATTGGCTGTAAATTTTGCTGTATTTTAGTTGGTGTAGTGTGCAGCAGATCGATATAAGAATCCGCTTCGGGTCTAGATTTGACTGGTTAATTTGTAATTGTATGTGTATTTTATCAAAAAAAAAACTCCGCAGATCTTTTACAAGATCCGCTTTGGTTCTGATTGGCGGATAAATGTTAAGTTATTTGTAGTACTTTATGTCAAGGTTAGTGTCAGCAGATCGGTATAAGATCCGCTTTGGGTCTCGATTGGCTGGTAAATTTGAGATTATATATGGATAGAGGGTCGGCAGATTCGGTATAAGGTCCGCCTCGGATCTCGATTTGGCTGGTAAATGTTGCTGTATTTATGTGTTGTAGTGTTGCCAGCAGATCGATATAAGATCCGCTTCGGGTCTCGATTGAACTGGTTAAATTTGTCATTGTATGTGTAGTTTATCCGCAGATCTTTTACAAGACCGCTTTGGGTCTCGATTGCGGATTAAAATTGTTAATTTATTTGTAGTAATTATGTTCAAGGTGAGTGTCAGCAGATCCGGTAGAAGATCCGCTGGGGTCTCATTTGCCTTGTAAAATTTGTAATTGTATGTGTATTTTATGCGCCGATGGGATAAGTCCTTTTAGGGTCTTGTTTTGGCAGGCTTGATTTAATATCAGGGTTACGTCATGAATAGGTATTTCTTTGTAGAAGTTGATGGTGATGGAAGCGGAAAAATGCCTTGAAATTTTGTATATTCTGATGTTTATATTTATATGTCAACCATTAGGAATTTAGACAAAGTGTGGCGGTTAGGAAGAACTGGCCTAGCCAGTTGTACGGTCGATGGCAATTGATAACTGCGTTTGGTGCTCTTCCAGAAATTCGTCCTAGCCATCCAATGAGTTCTGGATACAGATAAGTATGGTAACCTTAAAAGGCTATCGGCTACATGATTTGTCAACCAGTTAAATTTTATCAATTCCAGGTTCATTTCTGCTGTATGCACAGAGTTTGTTTGATAGCAAAATAAATTGCCTTGTGGTCCTGCATGTGACAGATGCTCATTTGCAAATCCGGGTTGAAAATTCCTATTTCTTAGCTCTGATGGACAATCATAATTATTGTATCCCTCTCACAGCGTATAACAATGTAAATCTCATGATAAGTTTTACAAAAATTCCTTATTTTTTGAATCCATTTAAAAAAACCCGTGGGGGGGGGGACCTGGGGTCAAGAATATTTAACCAAATTTAAGCCGTAAGGGTAGTAAATAGAAAAATATGCCCTTTTATAAATACCGTATGAATCGAAGCGTATAGGATATTTAGGATAGAGAGGGAGCTGCACCATTTTCTCCATGAGGCAGAACGTGACGAGATTCTATTCTACCCGTGTTAAACCGCCTTATGAATTATTCAGTGTGTACCAAAAAGTACACACTGAATAATGCATGAGATGAGTGCGTCAAAGCAAAACTGACACTGCGATCAGTACGTGTTCAAGGCTCGTAAGTTTTACGCATGTGTATGGGAAAGAAAGCGCACGCCTGCATCCGTCTTAGAGACAGCCAAGTGGAGGGCAGAGCAGCGCAGTAAAGAAGAATGAGGAAAGATATTGGAATTTCTAATAATTGAAAATAATCTTTTCAATATCAGAACTGAACTTGTGTTTGCAGAATATGTATTGTCCAAAGACAACTAAAAGAGTAACAATCCGTGGATAAAATGAAAAAGTGGTACCAATTTTCAATAGCCATAACTCGGTCGATATATGTTCTTTTGGAAAGATTTTTTTCAGTGTCGGAAAACTAAACTAAATGCACTTTTCAATTTGTATGGTTCACTTTTTCTTTGCGTGAAATAAAGGACACTTTGAGGGTTCCCTTTTTGAGACACCCGGAATAAAAATCTAAATGTCCTTGAGATAAATCGGAGGGACGAGGCCGTGGATTACGAAATAACCCCTTTAAAGGTAAAACGAGAGATTTTGAGGCACCCAAATGTTGTATCATAGTAGTAATTTCATATAGATTAGACACTCAATAGATTTCTTACTTTGTATCTGGCTACAGAAATGTGTTAAAAGAGAGAAAAAAGGTGATTTTGATTTGCTTATATTTCAATTTAAAACATAGACTGAATTTCTTGTTGGCTCCTATACGAAATTAGAAATTTCACAAATTTGTACCAAAGAAACATTTCTCAGCTTAATCATCAGATGGGGATATTTTTGATGGAAAGCTTTACATCAGGGCAAAAATCAGTACTTTCGATTTTTTAGGGACACCTCGTATGTGAAATCTCAAGTTGCACCTTTAATAGCACAGTTTGTAATTGTCGAAAAGGTGGACTTTTTTTTAATTATTCCATAATATTTGTCTTTAGGCGTGTCAACTTTTGAAACTGGAGAAGCTACTGGAAACCTGGATTTCACACAAATAGATTCTCAACAAGTTCTTTTTGACGTTGGAAAGTCATCTGCAGAAACATCAGTACATATCCTTAGGTAATAAGATTTTTGTGTACATTAAGCTTCGGCTACGACCATTGTCTCCCGGAATTTAGGTTATTGGCGCAATCCAAAAGTAATTGTAAACAAGTTTTTTAAATATAATTTGTTATTATTCGACATTTGGAAAAAAGCATTCTAAATATCTAAATAAAGTATACCAACGAAAAAGCAGTGAAATGGAGAGTTTAATATTTAAAGGGTCAGATTGTGTAAAAAGTATACCGACATGGTCATCACGTGAGTCAAAAGAATTGCCCTGATTGTGTCCGCCATTTTGCATTTTTAAATAACATATATCTAACATTTTAGATAATGAACTTAGCCTTCACATGATACCATATATGTGAGAATGTTACTTAAGAATTCAAAATGGCGGACATAATCCGGGTCAATTTTTTTGGACTCACCTTGTATTTTAAATCAATGCGATCATCTTAGTTTTTTTTTAACCCTGTACAAATGTTGCTAGAAAGTAATAAAAAGGCATTCTACTTTTATTTTGTAATGATTGATTGTGTGTGAATAAAACAAATATGCTGAAACAAGGTAATAATTAATGCACTTACGATGGTGTTGCACTAAAAGAAATTGGGAGTGCAATATCATCGTAAGTAAAACTTACGATGGTGTAAATAAGTTATTATAACTGTTTATGTGGTTTTTATTTTTTTGACAAATTTAAACTGTATAATATTCTACCGACGATATATTTTTCAATTTCCAAAATAATGTAGATTTGAAGAAAAAAAACGCCACCGCGGATTTTTTTTGTTTTTTTGTTTTTGATTTTTGGGTCGGTCGCAAAAAGCAATTCAACATTTTTTAAGCCTTAGAATGGAAAATGTGATGTTAAGGGATTTTTGTCATGAGCATTGTTTGTGTTCGGTTTTGTTACTGTTATTGTTTTTTTTAATATCTAGTCTTTTAAATTGCAAGAGTTTCTGTGTGGTTGAATCCTGATGTTGATGAATTTTAAGCTCAATCACAATATTGTGAACTTTGTGAATTTTAAAATATATTCTATGCAGTGACCCGATTTCCGAAGGTAATGAAAGGTTCATCTTACGGCTCAATGATCCACTTGTAGGATCCCTTGGTAGTCAACCCACAACCACTATTACAATAACGGATGATGACGGTACGTAAATGGTGGAGTCAATATAGTATGATGTACATGCACTTTAGTAGTCACTAACATCTTTACGAATCAAATTGATAAAAAGACCCTACCATAACAGCCTAAATGATATTTAGGCCTATGTATTAGATAGGAATTAGCCAATTTGAGGCGACATGAACGCTTATTGATGTATGGCAAGTATTAAATTGATGAATACTTGTAAGTATAATGATTTGAAGGTACTCAAGAGATGTTGTCAAATTTGAATGCACATGATCCAGGGGCATATGGCAAATGCTTCTGGAACATTGTGCTTTCATATAATATGTCCAGGAGCATATTAAAATATGCTCCTGCAGCATATTTGACTAAAATATTTCTCTAAATTATATATGTCCAGGAGCATAGTCAAATGTACTCCTGGAACAATATTTTTCCAGATTATTTATGCTCCAGGAACATATGCTCCAGGACCATATGGTCCTAGACCATATTCTCCTAGGGCATAATTTTGGGACAAAATCTTATAGAGGCTAAGCTTCGAAAAAAAAAAAAAAAAAAAACTATGACCTCGTCCTCGTCCTCGTTCGTTATTCATACATAAATATTTAAAAAAAAACTTACAGTGAAATTGATTCGCCGACTCCGACGGTTTTGGAATAAGAAAATATTGTTTGATTATCTCTCACACGGCAAGGACGAAGGGAAAAAAAAGAAAAAACAAAAGCAAGGAGGCAAGAAGTAGGTAGCGGCCTTTCTCGCCGTTTCATGCAATTTTAATTCAAATAGGCATCGGCCTAAAACGTGTGCAATTATCAAAAGATGGCCAGCAGCAAGCAAAACCATTTAAAGATTACCCAGCAATTATATTATAATCATTCAATTAAGAGGATATTTCAGCAATTTGATATAAGCATTCAATTGAAAGATGAGGGGAAAGCAACATCTACGTGATGAGCAAAAAGCTACACATCAATAGTATTCAGCAATTTTATATAAGCATTCAGTAAGCATTCATTTTAAACACGTGTGAATTTTAGTAGAATGAGCAGAAAAGTCAACATCATAAATAATTTTGGATCAAATGTCGAATCACAGATGAGCGGAAAGCTAACACATCAATAGCAATTCTCAATAGTCTTTTCAGCAATTTATTATAAGCATTCATTTTATAAGATGAGCGGAAAGCCAACATCTCTACTGATGAGCAAACAGACTACACATCAATACAGGTGAGTCAAAAAGATTTACACTTTTTTTGTTTTTTTTAATATATTATAATACTTACCAAGCTTAGAAATGGATTTTGATACATAAAAAGAATAGTCATTAGATCACTGTCATTGGTAAAAAAGTCAAAAGTTGACATTTTCGTATAATGTAGGATATTGAAATTAATGGAAAAACCGCCAAAAACCATATTGAACACGGTTGTTACAATTCTTTCTCACGTCCACAGCAGCAAAGCCATGAGTTACGAGTCTAAAGATTAATAACCTTGCTTTTTTTAAAGTAACCAATAACCAAATCGGTTACAAACTTTGTGAAATATTTCTTAACATTATAGTACAATGACAGTAAGCGTAACAGGGTAGGTAGGGAGGGGGAGGGTCCCCTTACCCATGGGTCTGACAAGGACATAAGCCTTACGTACCGGTATAAAGAGGAAAAGTGGGAAAAGGAAACAAGCCAGAAAAGGAGTAAAGAAAAGAGAGCGAAGGGAGAGTAAAGGATTAAGCTGTAAAAGGAAAGACATAGATATTGATGTGTGTTATGTTAAATATTAATTCCCCAAAGTGCCCCCCCCACCCATCAGATTACGAAGACGTCGGTGAAAAATGGGGGGAAAACCGGTTGATGCATAGGAGATTACCTATACATATTGCATTCAAAGTTCCACGAAAAGAATGTGAACAATTTCGAACATCACTGAATAATGCTTCAAAGTTTGGGTGCAGGATCCATAAGTTTGTTAATGTTATCAGAATAATGAAGTTTGACAGATTTACACAGAGGTATCAAGGCAAACAAAAGAATGTCATGATGTACTTGTGTGACTCATTCACGTTTCTTGGCCATATTCCATACTGCTGCAGATTCCGTGGACAGAGTTGGAAAAATGGTTACTATCTTTTACGATAGCATAATTAGCAATGCAGGTTCAAAAATCAAATTCAAGAATTTCTCTAGTAGGCGGAAAATATCTGTTTTGTATGTGGAGTCAATATCTTCAGTAGAGTCCGCTGCTGTAAAGAAAAATTTAACAAAAAGGTGTAAATCTTTTTGATTCACCATGTAGTTATTCAGCAATTTTTATTATAGCATCAATTAAGCATTTCATTTAAACACACAGTGTTAATTTAACTAGATGAGCAGAAACAGTCAACATCTAAATCATTTGATCATGTTCAAATCACATGATGAGCGGAAAGCTAACACATCAATAGTCAATTAAAACAATTTAATTTGCACAAGTGTACTTATATCTATAATCTATTCAAAATATTTTCTAAACGAGCATGCAACATTATACCATGCCAGCAGAACAGCCATGGTATTATCATACCCAAATCAATTCTTTAAGATTAGAGCGTATGGCAATAGCAATAGCATAAATACCCAGTAAGTAAATTACACAGCTGAAGCAGACATGAAAAAATCAAACTGACAAAATTGAAATTAATAGCCAAATATAGAATTAATGTTGCAAATATTGTTGCGCGGGGAAAAAACGACACAAGGATAATACAAGCCGAAACAGCTAAGGAATTCTGAGACTCAAAGAGTGGCTAAAGCTCATTTGTAGGTGAAGCCTAAAAGAACGAGTTAAATAATGCATAAAAGATTAAATGAAGATAGGGAGTGGTGGGAGGATATAAAAATCGGACGTGCATGTGAAACGGTTAGAAAGCCAAAGTGAAGATCTGGCGCAAATCATTGATTAGATTGATTGATTGATGTAGGGCCCGAAAGTATTGCTGGGCAAGATACCTAAAAACAAAATGATCGACGAACCAAGTGAATCTGGAGAGCTGCAAAGGGGAGTATTAAAAAGTAAACTGCTGATAGGCCTGATTGTAAAGTCAGTTTGGAGTCAGTCCAAATGAAGCGAAATGATTTGTGACGATTTCTTGAAGGCGGCGTAATAATAATAATTGACAACCGCGCTTTGAGCCTGTTTTTACGGGGAATTAAGCGCTCAATAAAAACTGGTAAATTGTTAGAATTATATTAGAAATCAACAAAAGAAAGGAAGTTAGTCCCAAAATGGAAAGCACTTAAATGTATATGGAGTAAGGCATTAATAAAAATGGTGCTGACAACAAAATTTTATTGACTGCGTTTAAAAATGGCCTTACCCTTAATGAGCTTAAATGTAATATGAGGAAACTAACCGGGCCACCAATAGAAAAATCCTGCGCCCGCATATTGACGCGACAACTGTCCCTATTTCAAGACTTGCGCGAACAAGTTAAAAAATGGGCTAAGGCAGACATCAAACACGTGCCCGTGGACTGGGTGTCTCTGCCACCCCAAACGAGCCATTAGTTTACTATTAAATGCTGTACCCAACGCTTTCAGACGTGACCAAATGCAAAGGCTTCGTCTAAAAAGACAGTTTAATCTTTATATGCATTAAATGGTGGTTAAGACTCTCACTCATGTGGGACACACATTTACCGCACAGGCTTTCAGGGGCAAAGCAGAGCAATAAATTAAGCAATAATACAATCATAGACTGGTCAAAAGAAAATACACAAACTGCGATAATTAGTTATAAGGAGTCAGCGTCGCCCGTTCGAAGACTTTGAATTGAATCACGAAAGTGCGGATACGCAATACCGGAACAGAACTGCGTAAACCCGTGGAGGAGATTCGACCGAGCTATGGCTCTGAAAGATCTACTCTCAATTAAAAGGCTCTAAGACACATAAAGCCTACGTCAAACAAAACCGACAACCCTTAGTAATGAGTTATAGGTTAAAGCGATAAGCTAATGGGAGGATAAAAGAACTGGGGTAAAGACACCTGAGAAAACATGGCCGGCGCAGCGCTTAAATGCGGCAACAAAAGCACTTCCAAATAAACTGTAAAAACAAATAACCTGAAGCAACTGATCCTAAAATAGACCTTTCAATGAAGGGGGCAAGGAACTTTGAAGACAAAGGGTAAAGAAGTAGCAATTAAAAGAAAAATTGGCTTACAGGACATTACAACACAATAAAGCACCAACAAAAGTGAAACAACCAGTGACTAGTCGAAAGCTAACCATCTTTTATGCAAAACGGATCTATTGCATGAAGGAGGAAACACTTTATAAAATTTGCAACATACTACTTAGATGCCAAAAAAGACTGCACTCGCTGACAGCAAAACAAACAAAATAGAACAATGAAAATAACTCAGACTGAAATAATGCTAAACTTGAAAAGCAAAAAACACGCTGAAACGCCAATTTTTGATGATAAAAAAAAATGAGGAATTATTGAAATAAAATTGACCGAAATCGAACTAGATCAGGGCTCACAAGACAAACACAAAAATGACACTGGTAGATTTGCTATCAGATATTTATCACGATGGTCAAATGATGCTCTTGACATTTTAAATTTACATATTACAACGCCTTTAAAACCTAACCAATGACTAAGGCAACACGGGAAGCGCATAAAGTGGGTGGTTTCGCATGACACAAAGCTAACTAAAAAACCCACACCTTGCAACGCAAATTCTATAGACTACTAGGTTTAATTATACGACCAAGCGTGGATAAACGTAAGAGCATTCAGCAACAAGAGACTTACCTGAACAATTTTAAAAAACCCGGACTATCAACTGTCTAACAAACCCTATCTATATGACCAAAGTGGGAAGAATTCAAGGTAAGTTTAAAAAGAAAACCAAACAAAATAAATTTCGACCCCGGTAATACAACTTATGACAAACTGGGGCAAAGTTATCAAAACTAACATTTACTTAAAAGACGCCCAAACCTAAGGACAAGGGCACGCGAGACCACAAGCACCGAAAGGCCTAATACTGGAAAATAAATGAGAAACACCAGGGTTACCAAGGCGAACAAGAGTATCCAAGTACTTTAAGCTAAAAGAAATAATAAATTGCACACACACCACACACACCAACACACGCGCGCGTGCCAAACATAAATCCTGATTTCTTATAGACTCCAAGGAAAAAATGAGCAATAAAAAAATCCCAAAACGTCTTAAACACGTGGCTCTTAGGCCTAATTGCATGTTTACAACCACTCAGATATTCAGTGGCGTTGACATAAAAATCGGGTGGATCAGTTACTATAGACTGAATAGATATTTGTTGGAACGTGAACGACACCAGCGCGTTGTAGCCTATGGGGGGAATAGGGGAAACAACACAACTAATCAAGCGATGCTTAATTTGTCAAAGCATGCGTGGAATCTCCAAGTCCCTGGAAGCGCAAAAAAAATGAGGTGTGGTTAATAGCGCGCGTCCAACAAAAAGTAATTCCGCTGTAGTAACATCAACACAAGTGATAGTCAACAAGCATAATTACATTTCAAGGGCAATAAATGAGGGTGATTAAGAGGCAAATTAAAAAGGGCACGAAACATACAGCATCGCAACAGCAGCTTAACAGGAGGATTGAGTTAAACAAAGAGGTGTTGAAATTGGCAGGTGTGAGGACCCCTGACTCAATGAGTGACATGGATGAATTGAAGTTGTCAAATGATTGAATAAGTGATGATCGATATAATGAAGTATGTTTTTAAAGAGTATCAATTAGCTATGCAATTCAGGAATTACACGACATCAATATAGAACGTTTGGTGCAAAAGAAAATCGAACTTGTTCCTAGTACAATAATGTTTGAATTTTGTAGACTGAAAAACCAAAAATGGTTAAGGGGCAGGCACCCTAGATAGAAGCGTCCCTGAAAATACATGTCCATACCAAGGTTGTTGTGAGTAGGTTCTGCCAACAGCGGACTCTTTTTTAAACTTAAAACGTTCTTCTAGTTTCACTCAACAGTATTCGGCATTAGTTAGATCCTGCGAATATTAAATGAACCGCAAAGTTGCATCTCGCAAAATCCAAGGAAGTTTACCAGTTTTAAATCTTGCAGTTATTGCGACGGAAATAGGCATGGATGAACACCGGCATTGTAGTAGGTCTGCCAACCCGCTTAAAACGCTACTTCTATAGATTCCTCCGGTATCCAGCTTTCGTAGACCCTGGGATACTAAATTGATAGCACAGCTTGAATCGTGCAGAAATCCAAGAAAGAAAGTTTACCGGTTTTGAACTGCAGCTTCTGAGATGGAAATAGGCATGGATATGGACACCGGAACACTAGAGTCTACCGCATACGGAATAAACATCGCAAAGGTTTAGGTAAATGAACCTGACGTCTCAAAATTTTGCGGACTCTTTTTGGCTCCGCACAATGTTTCTGCCCAGGGTAAGCACACAGGATCAAACACATAAAACAGTTACTTAAAAGCAGAATTATGCAGAACCGACGCCACTTTACATCAATGCGTATCGAAGCGAGTTACCAAGATCCGCAAAACAAAACTAAAATACGCTGGACGCAGAACCCCCGCAGCCGCGCGCAAGGGGCTGTTGTTAGCTGCTAAACTAAAACGGGGATCCCGTCTGCTCATTCAGTTCCACGGTTAAGGGGATTTAGCCGGCTGACTATGTTTTCAAGGTTTGTAGACTTTATGACCATCTTTTCCATTCATTGAGGGGAAATTGAATATTTAATTAGTAAAGAACAATATCCAGAGTTGAATCTTTTAAAAAGGAATTATATTATGGGAAATAACCAGCAATTTTAAAAAATAAAGATTGATGACGTCACGGGCATTGATTGTTGATTATTTTGCTCGGGGGACCATTCAGGTAAAAATGGGACGTACGTATCCCTACATTGAAAAAAAAACCGATTATAGTAATGTTACGTCGGTTTTGAATCTGTAGGGAAAGGTATTTTGTACTGTTGACATAATATACGGTGTCTTTTGGAAAAAATAATAGCCACTTTGGGAAGAGGGTCATATGTACCGAACTGATTTAAACATAGTTGGATTTAATATATCGGTCGCCCCCGAGGCCAATGAATCTGAAACCTGACACGTGACCTCGTACCTGACACGTGACACCAAACATCATCTCGTTACCGTTATAACTACAATACGGCAAAGCAGCCAGAATTCTGTATACTCTGTTGTCACGGCGTTAATCGATCAAGATGTGAGACTTTACATGTGGTTCGGTACAGGGGAGGGTAGGACACGATTTGATCGATTTGGGCATTGAGGGATTTCCAACCGGTAATTGTGAAACTACTACATGCATTTACTATGGCATCTCGGTCCCAGAGTGACATTAAAAAATCATCTCTTAACCTTTGTTCAAAAGATCTTCGTAATATCATGATAAAATACGAAAAAAAATCTAAGTTCCATCAAATCATGCTCTGTTAAATTAACTGTGCATAACTCAAACTCCAGAACCACTTACCCCTCAAAAGTAATCTCTATCAAACATAATACCCTTGAACATACGCGCATGGCTACAGGCTATGGGTCTGTAGCCATGCGCCACCGATACACTCTAATATAAAACAGCCCTATTATAATTAGTATACCACCACAAAAAACATGCATTCCTGGAATTATCAAGATGGAAGAAGATTATGACTGTATATGCCTTATTAAACAGTATTACGGACTTCAATGTAAAGAGTATCTGCCTTAGAAATCCATGTGATGAGCACAATGTCAGACGCAACGAAGTTAATTATGATGACGCAGGTTAAAAGAAAAGTCAATATGAGATCTAATTTCTTCTTTAATAAATCCGAGTATGACTTGGCTAATCTTGTATTGAAATCCGCAATTCTTAGCGGAATAAAATATGGAATGCATGAAAACCGGTGAGAAAGCCAAAGATGAAGATTCTGGCGCGAACGGGCATAAACAAAACAAACCAAAAATCAAAAACACAACGTCACAACCTAGACGCAGGATGATTGGTTAACACGAGCAAAGAGCAAAATTGCAACACCGTGTCGAGATACAATGGATTTTATGCTAACCGCAGGATTGGTACCATATAAATCGATTAATAAAAAAGTTCAGTTCGTCCACATTTCGTTTTTCAATCAATAAACGACATCTTAAATTTGCCTGGCCTCCATCAACCTGATCCGGATTTTTCTATATCCCTAATGTACGTCCCTAGAGGAAAAGACTACCAACCTGACGATCACCGCAAAAAGGAGGTTTAGCGTTATTTTTCTTGTAGATCTAGGGCAATTTCCCCTAAAACATTAGGCCGGGGCCGCTCCGTGATTTTGAAAAGTGCAAAAAGCAATTTTAAAGGAGTAAGGAGATAAAAATAAATTCTACTGAAACTACACATTACCTATTTGGAAATTGAAGCATTCGACTATCAGACGTCCTTGATTTTCACACTTTTAAAGGGGATGACCCGAATTACGTATAAGGTCTTCATCGTGATAGAATGCCTCCCCTCCAAAACCTCCAAGTTTCGCGCCGATATTGAAAGAAAGCATCCTGTAGCCCTATGATTTCACACGGTAAATGAGGCAAAATAGTAGCTTTCTTCACCACAAAAATTTGACCACTTCCCTTCCTGGCTAATAAAATCTGGGTTCTGGGACGAGGGAATTGTGATTTTATGTAATGCTTATCTTCAAACATATCGCCACCTGAAGAGAGAGTTCAGCTTAAAAAGTTTTTGCGAAATTTTTTAATTTAAAGCCTTCTACTACCAAATTAATTTTCAGAAAAAATTGGTGCCTTTGCAGTATAGCATAGGTAAAGTTTGAGGGGCTTACATTTTTGTCGCAATTCAGATAACAAACATGTAGTTGCCATGTTAACCGTATTTTAAGCTTTATTGTTTACACTTAGGATTTTTTTAACTCGTCCAAACGGGGGGGGGGGTACCACCCACCCGAAGGATGATACGGATTCCCTTGTCGCACAAAAAACTCAAATATGTGCATAAGGTTTTATGTAATTGTAAGTTAGCTTCGCGGTCCTTTAGCGAAAAAAAAATTGGATGGAGGTAGATTCTTCAGGAGGTCAGAGTGGCCCGTCAAAGTCGGAATGCAGCGGGATGGTTGCCACCTTCGTGACTCTTAACCTGTGTAATGCAAAAAAAAATGGTGTCAAATTTGGTTATATAAATCTACGGCAGCGTCTAAGTGCCAGCGACTTGTCAAGAGCCGACGATAAATTATCTTGCCATGTCGACATAGTATACTTAGTGGACTTATTAAAAAGTAGCTGTGACATGACAAAATAATTACAACATTAAGACAACTAATGAAAAGTGATGTTGACATGGCGACATCAATATCGTGCGAGTAAACTTAGTGAAAGTTGAGTGTTACATGGTAGATAGATATTAAATTATCACAGACAAGTCGACTTAATAAAAAAGTGGCTGATGTTGGACATGGACCAGAATAAGTTATAACGACAAGTCACCTAGTGAAAAAAAGTGAATGTGACATGGCGACAGTAATAATTTTATCATGTCAAGGTCGGCCTTGTGAAAGTGCATATTGACATGGCGGGATACATTTAACGAAGCCAAGTGACTTTGTGAAAGCTGGATGTTGACTACGAGGTGTAGTGAACATGTTTTTACGATGTTACCAGCCTTAAAGACTCTTAAAAAACTGGAAAAATAATGTTAAATCACAATATTTAAAGATGTATAGCTTGTAAATGACGATTTTGAAAATATATTAGGTCCGAAAAAGAGATTTAAAATATGGCTTATATCAAAAATAAGGACTTCAATGATAACGTGTCTCGGAAATAAGGATTTCAAAGATGATTTATCTCAGAAATGTTGTTTCCTACATAATAGCTAATGGAAATTAGTATTTCAAAGGCGATTCATATTGGAAATATTAATTTGAAAGACGACTCATATTGGTAATAGTATTTTCAAAGAAATAATGATTTCAAAGATTGCCTGTCGGTGAAATAATAATTTCAAAGATGGCGTATCTCAGAAATAATCAATCAAGGGGCTATTCCTCCATTTACCCTTTAAAGGATCATTCCTTCATTTACCAATTGGTCATCCTCTTCATTTATTTACCAATTAAACAGGTATCCCATCGTTTACAAATTAAAGGATTCTACTGCTTAAACCAATTAAAGGACTACCCCATCATTTACAAATTAAAGAGCTATTCCTTCATTTATTAAAGGGGTTTTCAATTTTAAAATTAAAGGACCATTCATTTACGAATTAAAGGGCCATTCATTTACATTTTAAAGTGCCATTCGTTTACTTACATTTGAAAGGGCAATTTACAAATTAAAAGACTATTCACGTATAAATTAAAGGGTTATTCCTTCAGTTACCAATTAAGGGTGCCATTCTTTCATTTACCTTTTAAAGGACCACTATCATTTACCAATTAGTCATTCCCTTCATTAATTTACCAATTAAAGGGTCATTCCATCGTTTACAAATTGTGGGGCTGGGCTATTACTGTATTTACCCATTAAAGGGCCATACCTTTATTTTCAACATGCTTGGAACATTTTAAAAAGTTTGACCCCTGTGTAAGCCCTTATTGGCCCTTATTAAAAAGCGACACCATTAAATTTGAGAGTACTAACTACCTTGCACTGATATAATGGTAGCGGGTCCATACCAACTGGCAAAGGTGTCAAACCTTTTCTTCAGTGGGGATGAACGATAGTGTTTGGCCCAGGTCAGTGCGGTGGTGCCCAGGATAATTGTATTTTGGTCTTACCTACACAATAGCCTGTTTTGACCAATAGAACTTAAGCATTAGAAAACGATATTTGCCATTTCAAATCTTCTAAAATATCACCCATTCCGCGAGCGCACATTGGTGTGTTAACACCAAATATGTCTTGTAAATCTAAAATAGCATCCATTGCGCGAGTTCACATTGGTGTGTTAACACCAAATATGTCTTGTCATATCGTAGATATAGATGAGTGTCCCGGGTGCCAATCATACATGCAGCTGAGAATGAACCACAAGGTGTGTTTTCGTGATGAACGTCTGCAAGCTTTACCATTCAAATATATATATTTTAAACTGTAGCCTTTTAATGCCTGGATTGATTTCAAATTTGGGCAGTTATATTGCTCAACATTTTTTTTTACAAATTAGTAAGCTATAGCGCAGTTAGTACTCTTGATTACTCAGTGCTTATGAAAATTGCCCCGAGTTATATTAAGGGACAGATTTTCTTTTAAATAAAAGTGTCGCCTGCCGTCGCGGTTTGTGAATGATAGGCTTCATATGACCTTTGACGTCATCAGCAAACGAGGGATACCACAATGCACCTATGACTCAAATTTGGTTTAAATCCATTGAGGTATGCGGATATTACAGGCTAATTTTAACCCTTTTTCACAACAACAGAGTACATCAACAACCATGACAGCAGGCTACAACAACAGTGGACATAGTACAAGAAAATTAAATAAAATAATGGTGTGACCGCAAAAAATAATTGCAACATAAACGATTTTGGTGTTATATTTAGAATTGATGAGAGAATAACATATCAAACGTCTAGAAATATAAGTAGCGGAGAACATGTATTTGCGGGGGGGGGGGAGGAGGTTTGTACAGGGGAAAATATAAAGTAGGAATAATTGTACTGAAATCTATGCCAACATTTTGGTCATGTCCTAAGGATTAAAAAAGGTATAGTTTGCCCTATCTGTGGACTATAGTTTAATAGTTATAGGGCAATAAGGGTTCAAGGTCATCCTGGGGTTAAATTTTCAGAATGCTCCGATTCTTTTCAAAATGGTCCTAAATTCTTCATAGAGTCCCAAAGGACCAGAGAATATAATACTTGCACTCATTTCACCATTTGATCATGTAATTAGAGGTAAAAATGTGACAATAGTCTACATATCCTATGGGGTGATTAATGATTACCATTTAATTTACATACTAAAGTGACGAATGCAGGGTTTTAGGATATGGCCAGCCAAACAATGTGGGACTAGTTTCGTCAAAATCGGAGCACTCTGAAAGGATTACCCCAGGATGACCTTGAACCGTTATGAACCTATAATCCTGAAAATAATGACCGTAGATATGGCAAACTATACTTTTTTAATCCTCATGACACGATGAATAAGTTGGTGTAGGTTTCAAAACAATTAGACCACTTTTACCCTCTATTTTTTACATGTTCCCCATTGTTGATTTTTCTAGACTTTTGACAAATTATTCTGTGACAATTTAGAAGTATGATTACACCCAAAAACAAAATCATTTTTAGGCCAAAAACAATTTTCTTGTACTTACAGACAAAAGTGATCCCTATGTGTCTTCCTACCTTAAGGAAGGCGACACAAGAACGCATTCATTTAGAAAAATATGAACCAAATTTTATAAAGTAATACATGGAAATTGTAATTACTTTCCCCTAACCGTTACAGTTTTCTGTAAAAGAAACGGACGTTGTGGTAGATATTCCAAATTTGGCAAGGAGTATTTATGATATTCGAAAACTATTACCGTCACTATTCATACTGACTTTGCTTGTTACGGATAATCTCCAAATGTATCTTTACTTGTTAGTCTCGTCACACAGAAATTATGTACATCACACGGGCTCATTCCCGTCCAAGGAATAAACATTATTCTAAGGCCCATATACATGCAATCAGAGATGAATATGATGA
>JAMKCH010024022.1:0-20177 GCA_023653785.1 Ophioderma brevispina
GTTGTGGCAGGAGATATAGTCATCCGGGCTCACAGTCCGGGAACAATGGTTTGGAAAATGGGACCAATACAGGGCAATCGATTCAGGTGACTCTTACGCAACATTAGTTTCACGCTGTTTTCCGTTTGGCTAAGAGCCGGACTATGATTTAGTACGTTCACAACGGCCTTACCAGCAAAAGACTCAGAAAAAGTTTTTGGACGGCAGAATTTGTTTAGAGGGAAAAACAGTGTATTCAAAGATATGATTCTCCATTAAATTTATGTGTTACAGTAAGGTGTCCTATACGGACCGTATAAGGACTAATAATCGATTTTTGTCCTTATGGTTTGCTTTGGGATTAGTCACTTTTGGGGTATGTTAGGATACCTATACTTGTACAAAGATTTGTAAAAAATCCGACTTTTGTGCTTTTTTCAATTTTCTGATTGAGCAAAATCAGATTCTGATTTGAGCAATAGTGCATTCTTAAGGGAACATGATCATGTTTTCCAAGGGGACCTGAGCTAATAAATCTAAGGTGATAGCCTTTTCAATGACCACCATTTTGGTTGTTAAAATGTCCAAAAAGGAAAATTACCAAATATGGTTAACGCAGTCAGAATGACCTCTTTTCTGAAAGATAAGGGATATAAGTAGAGCAAAGTAGCAGAGACGGGGTCAACCATCGTCACCCCCACTACAGAAAAGGTTTGACACATTTGGTAAGTTAGTATGGACCCTCATCTACAATGCTAGGTAGGTATTAATCTCAAATTGTGGTGTCAACTTTTCAATAGGAGCAAATTTAAGTTGCAACAGGGGTCAACTTTTAAAAATACACCTATCATGCAAATGTGTGCCATATGTCCGTCTCGTCAATTAGGATTCCAAAATGCAGTATGTGTACCATCTATGACCATTAGTTTTAGAGTTATATGATTAAAATGCGTAAAAAAGGTCTCCAATTTCCATTGTACAGGGGTCAAAATCAGGAGGTACAAATATCAGAAATTGCTTAAATTTGAAAAATTGAAAGAAGTCGCTTTCATCTAGCTTAACCCTAAAAGGCCCGGGCGGAATCCGCCCTCCTCGACATTTTTTGTTCCGTATATCGAACCTATTGTGTTATTTTTTCAAGCCGAAACGACATGACTTTTTTTGTGAAGCCTTGTGCTCGATTTCAAGACCATTTTGAACAAAAAATATCGGACCTACGGTTAGGACGCGGCGTTACGTAATCTCAGTGTTTTCGTGCTAAGGATACGGTTCTCAATATTTTAGCTTTTTATTTGATTTTTGTGTAAGAGCATGTTGAGCGATGCTTTTCACCATAATGGATCCCAAAAAAACTTTTGCTTTTGAAAAAAATGGCGAAATACCATGAATTTGCATTTTTTTACCATGACGTCATGGTTGGCGTCACTGTGACGTCATACAAGGTATGTTGTTACTTTTGGTATCATGAATTGGGAGGGTCATAGCTATCCATGGTTACCACACATATGATAGTTAAGTCAATGTTTCCGTCCCCACCCCCCCCCCCCCCGGCGTTGAGAGGGTCCAAAAAGCCCGGTTTTTATTTAAGGGTTATGTCAAAATATAGGGGACTATTTTGTAGTATCTGCAATGCCCATAGTTTATAATGTGATGCGACAAAATAGGTCCATAGTAGTAACATAATTTTCCCCCCCCAAAAAATTTGGCGTTGACTTCTTTGACCTTATCTCGGTAGGTAGTAAATTCATAGTGGGGGGGGGCGGGTTGGATCTCAATTGATCTCAAGATTTATGTTCAATATATGCGGTCATGAAGAAAAATCAACCACTATGATTGACAAATGAATCTATGAATGCAGCATTCCAACTCTCAGATTTGATGGCATTTACCACCATATGGGTAACTTAGCTCTTCTTTTTTTTTTTTATCCCCTATTGTCAAAAGGGTTAATCAGGGCATAGGTCACATCACCAGAGTACATTAGAGTTGACAATGAGCTGGCCATTATAATGCACTTTTCTTGGAGGGGGCCGAGAAAGGAAAGAATAATGCACTTTTCTTGGAGGGGCAGGCGAAATAAGAAATCCAAAGTTGTTATAATTGTTATTGTTAATGCCCTCTTTTACGGTTACTCATATGCTATGAAAACAACAAATGATAAAATTACTAAAGAAGAACGGCATTCTATAGTCAGGACCCGAAACAATTATTTGCGATAGCCAACTATCTATGGTCCTCCTCTTTCACTTGATACCAAATAGTACCGCAACATACCTGGAATGCGTCAGAATGACGTCATCAAGTCCGCGAGTCTGCAAAATTGGTATTTTCCACAGAAAATAGGGGAAATTTCAATTTGCGCTAAAAAGTTAGGAATATCGAATTTTTTTATGGCGGTTTTCGGCTCCAAATGATGACAAATGACTAGTTTTTCTCATAAAAATAATAGTTTTAAGGTCCATTAATATTTTCAAAAAAAGCCTGATACATTTTCCTCGGGTGGCAACCACCCCTTATCCTTCGACTTTGACGGCATACCCTAACCCCGGTGAAGGTACTAGCTTCAATTTTTTTGTCGATAAAATGACCAGAAATGATGAGAGAATGATTATCTAGAAGCTTCTAGGCGAAAGCTTTTTTGGCATTTTAGCGCACCGGAGCAAAGTTCACTGGTGGGTATAACATATACAATCCGTGGTAAGACGAGTGTTAATGCATATTACATTGAGAAAATATGCTCCTCCATTTTATTATATAAACTGCATCATTAATATTCTAATCGCAGTTGAATATTTATTTTAATTTTGCAATTGAATTTTATTTAATTTGTTAGGTTTTATTTTAATCAACGGGCAGAATGATCTTTTGGTAGAGCAAGAACCTAATGGGGAAAACAGTCACAGCCCCAATTTTGCGGCATCCTCAGTTATGGGATTATGGAGACACTTAGCCGTTAAAATTGATTCATCCCATGTCCCAAATTAATGCCATAAGCAGCCTATCGCCAGACCCTTGATAGATCACCTAATAACGTGTAACACATAATACTAAACTTTACAACAAAGCCTTAATTGATAAGCCTAGAATAAATTCTCGTGGAATAAATTATTGACCATTTAACATTTAGAGAACCAGATATAGCGGAGAAATTAATCATTTGCATGTGAAAAATTCAGGTATAAACTATTATAACACGATGCCGGTCCTTTGTGTTCATCAGACACGCGAATACGTTTCAAAGAAATTATATTTTGATTTTAATGTTATTTTTTATCAATATCTAGTTCACAGCTCTTCTAATGATAGCCTTTTAGAAATATACGTTATTATGTCAATTTTAAAAAAATTTAAAAAAATTTAAAAAAAGGGTACAGCTAATTATAAATGTCGGGTATTTTGCCCATTAAACGTTAAACAAACGATATCTAGAAAATCACCAACACCACTGGCCCCAATCTACAAGTTGCCACAAAAAGTATCTCGGCATTTTTTTTTCGATCAGTATTGTGCCGAGGTCCGATAATTTGAAAGTTTTCGAAATATACATTTATTGCTTAGTCTTCGCTCTTTATTAACAACCTCATCTTCTAAACAAGCGTGCAAAAATGACTGTGAAGAACGACTGAAAGACGTAAAACCCCCAAACCAAACTGTAAATGCAAGAGGCAGGCATAGGCACAACAAAATGTAATCTTGAAAAGTTTTAAAATTATCAGACTTTTGGCACAATATTGATTGAAAATCATGCCGAGATACTTTTGTGCCATCTGTAATTCACACACAGCTCGGTAATAATTAAAAATTGCACAAATTACACAACACGTTCTATTCAATCACACGGTTTTCCCATTTCAGTTGAATAGATCAATTGGGGGGGAAATTTAACTTTTTCTTGTCCCATTTCAACTCCCCGAAAGCCATGAGCTTTAATGGCTAGCAGTCTATTTATCATATCCCCGGTGGGATGTAAACGCATAATTCTTTTTAACCTACTGGCAAAAAGAAGACATAATGTTCAGAGTACGACAAAGTGATACGTTTCGTTTTTTCACCATTTTTAAGTTGATTTTGATGAATCTTTAGCTTTTTTATTTCACTTTGACTCGGATCTGTAAAGTTAATGTCTAGCCCTAACATCTTTTCACCTGATGAAAAGGCAAAACACTCATATGACCTACTTGGAAAATAGGGCATTAATATGGGATTTGGCCATTCAACCCAAAACTCAATTAAGAAGTAAGCCAGTAGCTTTCCTTCTAATCCACTTTCCACTTCTTATGACACACTTATGGACGGCGCACATGGGGGCATGGGTGCCATTTCCCCCACATTTTTTTCATTCCCCAACACCCCCCCCCCCCCCCGGGCCGGAAATGAATGATAATTTTTTTCTTTAATTAGGCATATGGGGCCAATCACCAAATCTTGCCATCATTCAGCGAATTTTTGGGGCCAAAATGTTTAAAAATGTCAAAATTTGTGATATTTTGGCTCCCCCCCCCCGCATTCCTTTCCCTTTTCCCCCCCCGAATTGCCACTTTTTTTCCTTTCCCCCCGATTTGTGCCTCTCCCCCTCAGAAAAAGAGGTATGGGCGGCCCGCCACTATAAAACGAGACAAGCATAAGCTCTTATTGCTTTCCTTGAAATATAACCGGCAAATGTTTCCTTGAACAATTTACAGCAATTTTAAATTAAAAAAAGATTTTATATTTTTTGGGCCATTTTGACCCCAAAAATCTATATATTGGGAACGGCCTTCCATTTTAAAATCCACTTATTGTGACTCCTTTTAAGGTAAATGAACATGCTCTGATGGATATTTTAAGAGGAATCATTCGACGACTGATTTACCTGTTTGGCGGGGCATTTTTTTTTCTAAAAAGATAAAAAATTTTTTATTTAACCCTAAAAAATGTAAACAGGGCCAAGAACCCCCATGCGTTAGGTGCCTCCCTGGGGTATGACGCCACTATGTTGGAACCTTTTGTACAAACTAGGGCGTCAAACGTCATATTTGGATCCCTTTGGTTGCCGGCCATCTACAAGGCATTCAGACAGAATGGATCTACAAGCAACTCCACCAATATGCCCTGAGCGAAGTGGACTGTTTTGCACCGCTCACAAAACCAGGTTTAACCAAAAAAAACCCGCCAAAAGTCTGGTCCAACAAAGCCCAGAGACCTCAGAACACACTAATCTAGACAAAGAGATACTGTATAAGGTGAATTTCCTCCTAGTCACCAGTGGCGTAACAGGCGGGGGGGGGGGGGGGGGCGGGGGGCAGGGTAGCACTGGTTGCCTCCCTGACGACTTTGGCCGGCAAAAATCATGCTAAATCAGCCAGCCGCTTTTTTAGCCCTTGACCGGAAATTGGCATTTTGACCCCCCTGAGAGGGAAAATTTCCCAAGCCTGGGAAAGTTGCCCCCTCAGAGCGGGCAGGCCCGATGCTCCACCGGATAGTCACCTTCACAGAGGGAGATATATCAGGAGTGTTTATCTTAAAACGGATAAAACTAGGCTCCGAAGGCGACAGCGCTGATGTTCTACCAAGAACTATTCCTTATTATTTTTAACAAATTATATTTTGAATGTAGGGCTTTTGACTCAGTCTGTATGATTGTCCTTTAAGGGTGCCTGAACGAACATGTGCTATAGGCTCAGATCTGTGTTATACTCTCAGAACTCTCAGATTATTGAAAAGTTGCGCATGTAAAATTTACATCAATACATACACGGAGGCTGTGGGTGTGTGAGATGTGTGGGGGGGTGTGTTGTGTGCCACTATAACAACAAGCGCTTCTATTTCTAACACTTATAAACGTTTCAACGTGTTTATTTCTGTGCTTTACGTGTAAAAGTCATTCCGCTCTATTTTGTACAACTTATAAACCAGAGCCATAACCAGATTTCCTTATGTTTTCTTTTCTTCTTCTTCTTTTTCCGGAATAATGACCCTTATGGTATTTTCGGAGTAATGACCCTTATGTTATATTCGGAGTAGTAATGACCCTTATGTTATATTCGAAGTAATGACCCTTATGTTATTTTCGGAGTAATGACCCTTATGTTATTTTCGGAGTAGTAATGACCCTTATGTTATTTTCGGAGTAATGACCCTTATGTTATATTCGGAGTAATGACCCTTATGTTATATTCGGAGTAATGACCTTATGTTATTTTCGGAGTAATGACCCTTATGTTATTTTCGGAGTAATGACCTTATGTTATTTTCGGAGTAGTAATGACCCATATGGCATTTTCGGAGTAATGACCCTTATGGTATTTTCGGAGTAATGACCCTTATGTTATTTTCGGAGTAATGAACCCTTATGTTATTTTCGGAGTAATGACCCTTATGGTATTTTCGGAGTAATGACCCTTATGTTATTTTCGGAGTAGTAATGACCCTTATGTTATATTCGGAGTTATGACCCTTCGGAATAATGACCGTCATAATATTTTCGGAATAATGACCCTTCGGAATAATGACCCTTCTGTTATATTCGGAGTAATGACCCTTATGCTATTTTCGGAATAATGACCCTTCGGAATAATGCGGAGACCCCTAATACTCCTCACCAACATTGGACCAGTAAGCGGTGATGATATGAAGCCGATGTCATAGCTGCCAATGGAAAACCGTTGAATGGTCCAAATGCAATCGCAAGTGTGCCAATGGCAAGATTACCGAGTTTTCGACTAGCACCTTTTTACCACCTTGCAGTGCAGGTCTTCACCGAAGAACAAAATGGCGTCCACCATGCAGTGTTAGCTCTTGCGCAACACGGCCGGGTGTAGTGGTTAGTAGGGTGTGGTTTGTGACGGGTAACCCTAATTGTCTTTCATCATGAGGGTTAGTGTGTCGGATTATTATTTGTTATTATCTACTGTGGTATGTGAAAAATTATACCAAAAAACCCAACCTTTGCTGCGTCAAAGACCGTTAACATCAGCAGTGGCGTACCAGGCGGGGTGGCAGGGGGGGCAGACTGCCCCACCGGACAACTAAAATGGGGACGGAGAAGTGAAAAATGGGACGAGAAGAAGGGGAAGAAGCGGGGAGAAATATAAGGGAAGGGGCAGTAGAAGGGAAAAGAGAGAAGGAAAGGAAGGAGAAGGGAAAAGCGAAGGAGAAGGGAAAAGAGAGAAGGAAGGTGAGGAGGACGAAAGAGGAGGTAAAAGGACGGAGAAGTAAATGAATTTCCTCCCCCCCCCCCCCCTCCGCTCTTCAGGAATCGAACCTAGTGGAAAAAAATATGGGTCTACCCCGGCGAGCGTAGAGAGCGGAAAAATTGGGGAAACTTCTTGTTGTCTTGCCACCCCGGAGGGTCAGGTCTGGTACGCGCCCTGGAACATAGCCAGGTAAGTGACAGTCGGCTTTACAATCATGCTTTGATGAGCATGACAAAAGTGGATACACAACACATATTATGGTCCCCCTTGGATGGAAATCAGACGTGGGGAAACTAATACAAGAACTCATCAAGAGTATATAGAATTATCAAACTATATATCATCAGATGTTCAATAACCTTACATATATGCACAGGAAAAAACCCACAATCAAAAAGTTTGTCTGGGACATGCAACTCCAAATAAGATCTTGGAACTTTTAGTTTTTTCCAGCAAATTGCAATTGCCTACGTGTAAATACAAAGATCTTTAAAAAGTTGGTATTATGTTAAGAAGCAAGTGCTGAATATGTTTTTATATTACATATTCAAGCAGGCTGCTAACGAGACGAACCCCGGTCCAGCTTTCCATGCAAAATATGTCAGGGATAAGTTACCTGGAGTATGATTGCGTTACAATGCGATTATGTGATCAATGGTTCCATGCCAGATTGCATGAAAATGGAATACTGATATTAATTCAGGCTCTTGAGGATGAAAGTGATATACCTGGATCTGTGTGCACTGTGGTATGCCACATTTTGCAAGCTCGCGTTTTAGATCAAGCTCCACCAGTTATCTACCAGTTTAATAACATTAGCATCCATAATCTGATGATGATTTAGGCACTGACATCACCAGTCGAAGCATCATCCCCAATATACAAACAACAAACAAGATATACACACTGGAGGAAAAAGGACAAAAGTGATCTCAAAAACCTAAAGTTAATAATGTCGTTAAAAGGTCAGATCAAATGAAAGTCATGGTAATCAACTTTTAAAGTGTGAAAAAATAAAGGCTGCTGAATTGGCAAGTCGGTCTGACACCCATAACCTGTGTACTTAATTGGTACGGTAATCGTGGTTCATCTGGGAAAGTAAACTGAGATTTTTGCACACCCGTTATTGTGATAAGAAAAGAAGCCTCACAAGTAAAGATGGCAAAAGTCACGGTGGGCTATTTATCGACACAAGAATGATAGCATGTGGCACATCGTGCCGATCTAGATGTCGATTGTGAAATTCCTTGGTGAAACTGAGTAGTTAACACTAATCCATCCTTCATCCGGTGCTTTTATAGACCACCAGACTCGGGCACCGAGTGTGAGACCTCCTGCAGCGTCTTGTCCAAATTTAAATTGTACAAGGGTAACTACATTTGGTAGCGGGTGACTTTAATCTTTCCCATATTGAAGGGACACCTACTCAATTGTGCCCACAATGTCCGAACCAGGGCGTGTCGTCAGCGTTATTTATATCAACAAAATGAATTTTGGAATTGACACAAGTGGTTAGGATATCCCACTAGAGGGGATAACATTTGGATTATTTTTTACCTCAACCATCCCTTGTTGAACATCTTGTTTTGTACCAGGTATGAGCGACCACAATGGCATTCCTGTGATTACTATCAATACCAAGCCCAGATCTGTTAAGAGCAAGCCCAGGAAAATATTTCATATATCATAGGGCCAACTGTGCCAAGGTAAAGAAGACCTGTCGGAGAGTAGCTTAGATTTCAAAGAGATTGCGGTAGACCTAACAACCCTAATGAGTTGTGGATGGATTTCGCTGTTTAAGAAACAGATCCACAGACCGATGGATAAAAACATCCCATCACGTGTTGCCTCAGGCGGGAACAAAGTGCCTTGGGCCACCCACCAAAATTTAAGCGTGCGTGAGGCATAAACAAATTTTCTTATTCCACCTTTAATAGAGCAACGGCTACTGATTTACCACGAAGAATTTGGGAGGTTTTCGATTTTAGAAAACATGTTAATCGGAATGACAAGGAGTAATTACAGAAAATATCAGAGATATTTGGCAGAATCCAAACAAAAAATGTGGTCACTGATTAAAAGTCTTAACAGAGACACCTTTGGGTATCATCAACACTTAAAAACAAAAAGGTTGTTGGTTTACCGACAATCAAAAGAAGCAAGGTATTGAATGTCAATTTGAGTCCGTATTCACACAGGAGGATACAAAAAAATTCTACTACCGTTGATACTACTTGTTTCCCTTCCTATGCCGGACATTGACATTTCGAATGACGGCGTGGAAAAGCTCTTGACAGGAACCTTGACGTGACCAAGCGACTGAGACCTGATGACTTACCCTCTGTATTCTGAAGATGGGGGCGGCTGAAATCGCACCGGACACTTACCACCATCTTTAGATGTCTCTTGAAAAAAGGGCAATCTGCCTGATGATTGAAGATGTGCTAATATATCTCCAATCTTCAAGAAAGGGGACTGCACGAAGCCTGAACAACTAGAGACGGTTTCCATTAACGTCTATAGTTGCAAGTTATGGAGCCATGTTCTTTCATTCAAATATCATGACGCCATCTTGACATCACAATATCTGACCGGGGACCAAAAACATGGCTTTCGCCGAACATCGTTCGTGCGTGCCAACTCATAATGACGACACATGACTTCGCATGTTCTCGACAAAAAGCGACAGACCGACGTTATTATCATGGACTTAAGCAAGGTCGTGATGTGGTTGCTGCCACACATAAAGGCTTAGCTGAAGCCTTGACCACTACGGTATTAGAGGACCTTAACAGACTGGATTTCCAACTACTAATGCATAGACAGCAGCGGGTTGTTGGAGGTGATCATCGACTGGGTAGTGGTCCAATCAGGCGTTCAGCCGGGCACAGTAACTCGGTACGTGCTCTTTTTATTTATATCAATGACCTACATGAAAAATATCACCTTCCACGGTTGACTTTTCGCGACGGACTGTGTTATTTACGACCCTGACGTGACGAGTTACAAGCGGACCTTGACCGGCTTACGGAGTGGGAACACAAATGGCAGATGAAGTTTAACCCGGAAAAAGTGCTTTCTAAAAAATTTCACACTCACAAAATCCAAGAAACACAAACATTCACTGGCCAAAATACCATCCTTCAGAAACACATTTTGAGTGTCCTGTGTTTGACGTAGGAGTAGAGAATCTTGAATTGATCTAAAAGGAACAAACACATCAAGTAAACATTGCAGCAAGGGTAATAGAATCATTGGGTGTTTTCAAGGAGGGATTACACGACATGCTCAGAGGAATAAAATATCGTGCTTACGCTCTCTGGTGAAGACCCACTCTTTAGAATATAGCTCGGCGGTTTGGGACACCTACACGGCGAACTGATTAATAAACTTGAAGCGGTTCAAAGGAGAGCCATCCGCTTTGTCAAGAATAACTATGACAGAAGAGCCAGTGTAAACGGACATGCTCAAGGACTCAAACTGGCCGACACTGCCCAAAGGCGCAAGATTGCAAAGACTTCCATCGTCCCAAAGGCACATCAGGGTTACAGTTCCATTACAATCGAACATGGCTACGCCGAGGGTCACGATTTACAAGAAAGATCAAACAGCCAAAGCTACTACATTGAAAGCCATACATTGAAAGAATGCTCAAGTATTACTTTCGCCCAGAACATCAAGAGTGGAACAACCTGACAGAATCCATTCGTTACCATAGAAGATCCTCAAGTATTCAAATCAGTAATCAGTAATTTGCAGTAAAGAAAAAATCAGTGCGCACACCTACGGTTGTCTTTCCCCACTATGGGTGTTGAACTGTATGCACAAGACAAGACGGAAACCAAGATTGCCGTTGGACAAACAATAACGGACCAATAAAAGCCACCCACATAATGCAAGTGCCAAGATTACGATGGAGAGAAACCATGTGTAGGTGCTGTCTGGGATGTCTTGCACTGACATATCCACCAGTGGGCGACCGCTTATTATAACATGCCAGGAAAAATATTGCCCACTTCAAAGTTGTGTTGGAATACAGACAGGGAAGGGTATTCCATCGTGTTTCCTTTCCCCTTCCTTTGGTGAATAGTCAGAGAGAACAAAGTTGCCTCTCCGAATGTATCCGGGGCACTGAAAAAGAGCTACATTTACTCTCAACTCCAGTGGACAGGGCCTTCTGCTTACGTCCTCTTGGCCACTCAGAACACGTACTTTTGATGGAATTTCTGATAAATGACTTAGGGAGGGGTCAATATTTATGCCAGGGAATGGGGTATTTAGGGGGGAATCCGAAAAAAAATGTAAGAGAGAGGGGGTAACGTTAATTTTTCATCAACGCGAGAGGTAGGGGGGGGTGGTGTGGGGGTGGGGGGGGGAACATGACTTTTAAATGGAGAAAATCAGCATGATCAAGGGGGGACGTGAAATTTTTTTACAGAAGCGATTGGGGAACGCCGAAATGATGCCCGACAAAAAGTTGAAACCTCCACCACCCCGGCACATAACTACGACCGGCTCCCTTACAACCATCTTGGATTCACGCGAATATATGATCTTGCATGGAATACTTGCTCTTGTAAATCTAGAGGTTTATCACTGTTTTTCTTTGTTTACAGAAATGGTTGTGAGCACGCTGGACGCCGCGGTTGTGGTATTACAAGAAGAGTGAACTATGAACCACCTGGCTGCGCTTATGGCGGAGACATTGCCAGGTACTATCCTCATGTACTACAGCCTTTTGCGGTGTGTTTTTTTTTTTTTTTTTTTTTTTTCGACCTAAATTAAGGGAAGGTTAGGCAGGATGCGCGTGTACCGACAACAACTGCAACAGCGCCACCCTCAGTCAAACTGTAGATTAGTTGATTGTGTGTTATTGCAACTGTACTTTTCCTTGATGAAATATATTAGCTTAGTGCTTTTTGTTTTTCATTTGAATTAACAATTAATTAATTTATAAGAGCTAGGGGACTTATTGGGCAATTACTTAAACATGTGAAAGCATCTGCCATTTCCCGATTGGAAAATGCAACACCATCAACTTATACTTCAAAGGTTATTACAATTTACCGCCACGAAGGGAAAGTCTCATTTTTTTTGGTCGTCCCATAGGGATTACTCTGGTCGTCTGTGTTTGTATCTTTGGTGTGTGTCTGTATCTGTCGGTCAAAAAGTGAACCCTTAATATTACATGCCGTATGAGTTTGTCCGTACGGGCTACGATTGATGTAACTTGGTGGAAAGGAGTGGGCGGGTGGGGTGACATGTTGGTGACCTCATGCGACCTTGGTGCCCCCATGTGACCGTGGTGACATTTGGCCCCATTTAACAAACCGTTAGGGGCCAGACGACACTAGCGGTCCGGGACCGCGATGTACTTTTGTAATCCTCGAGTTGAAATTAAGGGGAACTCTCGCGATGAACAATGTGAAAGGTTGATAAGAACATAAACGCCAAACGCGAACGCCTATTCGTACCACTGCTATTGAAAATCTTGACACCCGAAAGTGATTTGAATCAGATAGCGTAAGAGTAGGCGTTCGCGTTAGATGTTTATGGATGGTTTTCCGCACCTCCCCGACGCCACTATTGCCCACTCATAAACAGCTCTGAAGGCTGTACTTAGTAGCCCATCTTTTCTCAAGTCCAGCCAATAGAGGTCTTCTACCTTTCGGATTAGCGGCCTCTTGCCTGGAATGGCAAAGTCCATTCCAAATTTCTGGACACTTTCTAAATCTAAGAACGACATGCATGTATGTGCATAAAAGTATGGGTCACACTTTAATACAAGTACTTTGATGTCGGGTATAAATTGATCTGAATGACAATACTGACGACGAACACCTTTTGTTATACGTTATGCATGAGTGAGGTGCAAGACCTCTATTAAATCTAGCGAAATTGCTTCAGAGCAAGCTAAAAAATCGCCACGTATGTATTTTGAATTTTCTTTAAATAAACTAACAGGGTACAAATACCTACATTAGGATGAATGCCATTTGTACCTCGTAAATATGTTGCTCCTTTCTGCCAGGTAGCAATATCTCGTGTGTATCACCATTTAGGTCATTGCAATAATGTTTACATTTAAATGTGTCTCATATTGAAAAGCATTTCTTAAATTAGTTCATATTTTACAATTTTTCTTTAAATATTCTAAAAGTAAGATAAAGAATCAAAACACATTTAATCAGTTGTAAACATCAGTATGAATTGTCATTTGCCACCGTGTAGATTGTTGCACCTTTCCTCCAGTTTATCGTTGTAAACCATTAGTATGAAAGGTCATTTGGTACCGTGTAGATATGTTGCACCTTTTCTGCTGGGTATAGTATCGTCTGTGTGGATACAAACCAATTTAGGTTCATAACTATATGGGTTGGTAATATGCCTTTATGTTCTGAATAGAGCACATTGGGTCCTAGCAGATTCACACTAAATTTACATGGTTTTTAGCACATTCTTTAAGAATTCTGAATGGTTACCAAAAATAAGTATTGCCTCAAGGGGTCCGTGTGCGACTCATCTTGCATTAAATGGGATTAATCATACAAAGTATCTGGATGATTTGCTTTTTTTCACCATAAGAATACAGAAATATATGCTTTAGGTATATCTGTGAAGTTCAGTTACAGAGATATAAGTGAAAATGTACTTGTGATAAGATATTGAAGCTTTTGATTGGTCCTTGTGCAGGTGGCCAAATTTTTCAAAACTGCTTCAATCTGACAAATTGATGTCAAATTGTTGGTATGAGCATGAGCTATCTGGAAATGTACAGTTCTCATGATTTATGATCTTCCAATTTTGGGTTTTAACTTTTAGGATAGACGAGTATTCCCTCAGCTCCCATACAACATGCACATTTGAAAAGAGGTAACTTTACACCGAATTTACCACCTGACTAAACATCATAGATAGTGCAACTATACTTTCTGGATTGCTCATGCTCATTTTCACCCATTTCTCTGCAACTGAAACATCACAATCTGTCAAAAGTATTTAGTTCTGATTCTTATGATGAGACAAATCATTGAGATTACTTTCAACAAATCGACCTCTGTTACTTGACTGATCGCTTTGGATCCAAGATGGCCGCCAAACGGACCCTTTGAGACAATTCTTAAGGAGAGTCGCATAGATCTAAAAATCATATGAGGAAGTAGTGTTAAGGGAGTGCATGAGAACCCGGTAATCTGCTAGGCCTACAGTTTATTGTGTGGGGCAGGAAGGTCCTAAATGCAATAGCGGCCAGTGGATAAGCAGTGTGCTGGACCATCTAGTAAAATGTCTCAATTTTCTTTCCTTGGTTAGTGGCAATTGCAATGATTCTTCACGGTGATCGCCCCTCTGAAGAACCTAAAGACTTGGATAATAGTAAATTTGGGATGGGATTTCTGACAATGGCAGCATAGTTGTACCTTTACAATCGTCGTACTCGCACAAGAGTTATTGGATAGGTTAGAAAGAAATCCATATCATTTATCAGATATTAAGTTAATCATCATGCCAGTATGTTAAAATGGTGGGGGATGAGCAATAGTTAATAACATAAATTTTTAATTGGGTACTTAAATGAATTATACCATGGATCAACCAATCAAATACTAAGAAAGGTAGTAGGCTAGATGTGATCTGGCCGCAAATAATGTCCAGGGACCCTAGTTTTTGAATTTTTAATCGTCACGCTATTCTGATTCTTTTTAAACATATAAAGTGTTACAGAATAACGAACTTGCCAGCACAAATGCAAGTGGCTGCACTATGGGTCTCTTCTTATATCCACTGGTCAAAAGGCCAATGTGAAATAAGCGCAGCAGACTTTTTAAAGATTGTTTTCATCCAGTTATATGAGACTGCCTACAGTTTAGACCTTTCTCCGGACTTTGGGTCAACTTTTGCCCAATTTCATTGTTTGTGCAGTGAGCTGAACCATGCTCAGCAGCGAGACAGGCAATCGGCAGGAGCTGCCCTGATTTCTTGACACAATGTCTCGCCTCAAGGCTGTTTTTCCTGAAACGTAACACGATATCGGCGGGTCTGCCCACACAAGTTGGCTCACGGGAGGTCAGTACAGGCCGATCTTTTACCCTGAAGTCTGGGTGGGGGCCCAGGAAATTGCTTAGCAAGTTTTCAGGGTAAAGTTAATATCAACAGAAAACCGAAAATTCCTTTAGGAAGGTAGGTAAAAATGGCTTCAAAAATGGGTATACTTTTGATTGGTTCACCCTGTATTCCCACTTTAGTAGAAACAATTTAAATTTGTATATCAAACTTAACGGAAACATTATAGCAATTGGTAGACAAATGTAACATTGCCCTCTGGAAAGAGTCGTCATCGCAATAACTTTCAAAGAACATGTTGCATAAACATATTCCATTAGTGCGTCTTCAATGTGACCATTTCAGGTATAATTGTTGGATGTTTCATATCTTTGTAATTTATATATAATAATAGTGTCAGATTTGCTCTAATAAAGTTCTCATTAAGAAGAACGAAAATACATCTGGTTTACATTTTATTATAATTTTCTTTTGAGAATTATGTAACATGTACCTCACCAGCAACGGGATTTCCTTTCATCATCTCATTTTACCTCATTTTACAGGCTGACGGTATCGCCTTGGTTTTCATTATGTTTCAAAATAGCTAAATATCCGTGCAGAAAAAGTTCTGTCGGTTACCAGGTACAAAAGACAAAATCTCAAGTTCAGTCATAAGTTAGTTCAGTCATAAGATATGAACGATGTGTAGAAGTTTTTATTAGTGGCCGGACTCAAAGGTACGCCTACAACGAAAGATAGGCCACTCGAGTCAGTTGACTCTCCACGCAACATTAGTGTCGATGATTTTATGCGTGTCGTCTATGGATGTCACACAGACAAGGTGAAGTGTGGGATTTACAAATCCACACAGATGAAAAACAATAGATACTGGACACGAATTGAACTTGGGACAAAACTCTCAGTTAATATGCAAAGGAAAAGTCAAAATATTTATGTACTAAATGTACTCTTCTCAAGCTTTCAAAGAGATTCCAGTTAATTGTTCTACAGAGGCATAGTGGTGGCAGTTTTTATTAAAGAATTACCAGTGAGGTACCCGATTTTGATGAATTTAAAAGAGAATTGAATTATCCAAATTGCCAATATCTGAAAAAAAAATTGTCATCCCATCAGACATATCCCGAGATATATAGATCTGTTTTTGAAATTTGATTGTGAATGAGGATGCTATTTACTAGGTTACCGTGATTTTTAATATTCCCGAATAAATAAATAATGGTCTACATTGTACAGTTTACACACAAGTCTTACAGTGATCAATGTATTCTTTGTTTGGAATCTTCAAGTGTTCATCTATTTGATCAAATGCTAATTCATTTACACAGGTTCACATCAAATTACACAAAGGCTCACAAATACCAACTACACTAAATTTATCCACAAATCAAATTAAAACATGGAAGCTGTTCAAACATTTGTTGTAGAAACTTTACAGTCCGTGTTCAAGTAAAAGCCGCTTGGTATTACAGCGAACGGTCAGCATCACAACTAGCTGGATGGTTTAGCCAAAGTTCGGCACTAGGGATACGCTTGATCAATGCTCGATACCACGGTACATACTTATGAGGAAGGCATGTACCGGGTGTTTCCATATGATGACACCCTTCTTTCTGACACCCTTATGAATTCGGAAACCTTAACGTAATAAACCACATAAACCGTGTGGTTTGTTCCGTTAAGGTTTCCGAATTCATAAGGGTGTCCAGAAGAGAAGGGTGTCACCTTATGGAAACACCCGTCTTTACCACACAGGACTGGTAGTTGGTATTGACTTGTAAGGTTTGGTTATTCCAGCATGTTCAATAAACTTGACAATTGCAATTTTCAATTTATGGAGCTTTTTATATTGCCAATATACCACTAATCAATGGTGTCAAAGACCAACTTCACACTTCAAATACATACATTTTGATTGGGATTTAGTACAGATTTGGAAATGTCTGTTCACAAATCCAATATTAAAATAAATTTCCTTTCACTTCATGCGTTTTCTAATTTGATTCCAATTGTCTAAGTTTCTGAATCACTGACCAAAATCAATAACAGAGTTTTGCTCTATGATTTATGTGATCATGGTGTTTGAATTATGCCATCAAATAATTTACACATGCTACAGATATTACAAAGCTCAACTTACTTCATACTTCCAGATGTGATGACTTGCAGCTACAAGAACGTCGCCAAATACCAGATAACAGCTATCCTGGCGCCAATCTCACAGACTGGTGTGTGTTGGCATTTAATTTTTGGAAAACCTCACAGGCACATCCTACACTGCGCAATTGAAGGGACCGCACAGGTACAAGACAGTATTTTGCCAAAATATAAACAAAAAGTGCAAAACTAACAGATGCCGACTAAAAGATGATGAGTGGAGTCATATTGCACTTTCAAACAAAAATTTTGTTTGCACCAATTCAACATCTTTGGAAAGGAAGGGTCTACAGTTAATGCAGAATTTCATGTGCTTCATATTGATACTAAATGGTTCATTTCAGGTATAGGAATAATTCCAAAAATCCAAAAACTGTTTCCCTACCACTTGATTTTTCCAGTGCTCTAAAAAAAATATGTTGCTTCAATAAAAGTACGAGAAAAACTAAAAGAACTATATGCTTGAAATTTAATCGATTATGCCCAAAGGCAAGTCCCTATATAGTTATGGCATTAACTGTTTTCACCCTCTCTAAAATTTGAGATTTGTTTGTCAATTTGCGGAATCCAAATTTTACCCAAAAAAACTAAAAAATTAAAAAAAAAAAAAAACCTGAAAAGGGTGCATGTGAAAAGTTAAGCGAGTATTGCCCCAAAACACATTACATCTTTGTCCAACTGCCAATGAGTTTTTTTTAAAGCAAGATGCAATTTTTAGCAAAATACCATAGGTTTCTATGGGACACGTAGTGCGTAAAACCCAAAATGCGATATCTTGGACGCATCAAACATTTTGCATTTTTGACTTCAGATTTGGATTCTACCAAACCTTTTTACCCTAGAAAACATGTTTTGTTTTCCTTGCTATAAACCTTCACATCTTCCATTCTTGCACTAAAACCTAAGTCAAATCTGAAACCATGTCATAATCACAACATTTAAATATACCTCGCTCCTATCTACAATGGAGCCCAAATATGGGCCTCCCGCGGACTATAATTACTTTCACACCGGGGGTTTTTTCAAAATTATTTTGGCCCAAATTTTTTTTCATGCTTAAACACATTTTTTTGCTTAGAAATGCTGATTTTGGGCTCCTACAGACAGCTGTCTGCTAAGCCAGTCAGGGCTGTTTTAAACTGCACTTATGACCATTACCAAAAATTGGTACTAGAATCATGGCACATATAGACCTTTTAAAATTTTATTTCACCAAAGACCCACCATTACTCTTTCATTAAATGTTCGTCAAATTGGCGAATAACGCATTACAAACCAAAGAGGTCATAAGGGGGGGGGGGTCATTAAGGGTTCTTCTAATACCTACTCCAAACCAACCCAGAGCACCATATCACTCATTAAGTTTGAGAGTATGTTTATTCAAAACGTTTGATGCGAGTTTGGCTTGGACGAAATAAGTGTAAGTCGCCTTCGAGCAGGTTTCCAGACTGCCTTCTGATCCACTGCATCCTTGTCGCTCGCCTTGCAAGAGATTAGAGTTTTTCCTTCGTCGTAGAATTTACATTCCATTGCTGTCACCTGACTGCACCACTGGCTACATTTATAGTATGAGTCCATGTGACGTCAAGCCGGGTCACGAACAAAACACTGCCAGACAGTATGCATGAGCACATGCAGGGCTTGCGCTTTTAAAATTCTTGTTGCGCTCAATAGGCGTGATGAGGGCTATTGACTTTTGCTGTAACTGGTGGGGATATTTTCGCAACCCAAAAATCTCAGTTAGACCAGGTGCTAACTTGGTTTATTAAACATTGATGTCAAACTCACTCCATAAAGAAAACGGGAAGATAATGTGCTACTTTTGAAAAATAGGAATGTAGTGAACGATGGGTAGCACTGTGGAGCAAGTAACAATTGGAAGCAAACACAACTCTGGAAGACAAAATTTAGGAGGCTAGTTTTACAGCCTTACGTGTTATTAGGCAAGACGGCAAAAGGACACACAGGTATGGAACACTCAATCTCAGATCAAATATAGAAAAAGGCACATAGGTTTTATGCAAATTAGCATGTCTTGATTGCTCCTTTTTCTACCGTTTGATAGTGTTTGGGAGGGTGTGTACAGCAAGTTACAGCATAGAAAACCTTCTGTGCAAATTTGTCTAGAGGTCATACTGTAGATTGAAAGGCACTATCAGTGATGTGCTAAATCAGGAAAATCGAAAACAATCATCAAAAAATGGTAGGGACCCTGAAAATGATAGGACAAGAAGCAAACTTATAAAGACAAAATCGGAATTTTTAGTATATTAATGTTCCGTAAGGGACATACTACAAAAACGTAGGATTATAATTGCTAGAGAGCGGAATGAGGATTGCCTCAGAGTTTTCACTGATTAATGTTTACCATGGCAGTCTTACTATTCAAAATATATTGAGCCTGTAGGAACCCAGCATGTATCAGGTTGTATCCCTATGAGTTTACTTACGTCTGGAAGTTGAATGAATGTGACGTCACCCGGCGGCGCCGTGATGTCTGGTTAGGGATTTGTAAATTGATCAATTACAACGACCCCTCTAGGCATCGCATGCGCGCGTTGGGACTCGTTTGTTCATTCCAACTTCAGGTGATACTACATCGAGCCCCTTTAATACCGTGCGTTACTTTTCTGAAGTTTAACTACCAGTGGGCAGGATACTCAGTGAAGTTTAGGTACTAAAGTATCAGGATGCTGTGGTCAACTCGTGGATGATCTTTTGCAGATTTCGAGATGTTTGCAAGATTGCAAAAAGTCAGTGCAATGTTGGCATGAAATTGTACACTGTTTGAGGCATTGCTTAAAT
>JAMKCH010024023.1:0-29109 GCA_023653785.1 Ophioderma brevispina
GTTATTTCATATGTATCTTGAATATGTTTATATAGGCCTTACACGCCTATTCATTATTAAAGACTGACACAGTCTTATCACATCGGGGGGAGGCATGTCATGTTGTCAGGTTGTATATAAAAGTAAAATAGTATTTTGTGGCCTATAAATATTGTTGAAAAAATTTATTAAATATAAAATTTACTTGGTTTATATTACAGTTATGCATAGTAATAATCCATACAGTATGTGTGGTACAAAGAATTGACTGGTTGGATCTTTAATTGGGTTGTGGCTGGTAATACCATTGTTGTGCACTGATCCATTGTCCTGTGAATGGTAGGCTTAGAGGCACATGTGCTAGACTGTGTGTTGTGTGTTATGCATGCAGTGCAAAGGCTAGTCACTGATTGGTCAATTATATCGTGGATATGGATTGCAGAATTTAAAGTCAGCTTTTGTCTGGAGGTCGGCGGGAGAGGATGTAAAGGAAAGAGCAGTCATGAATAAGGTGAAATAAAGGAGTTAAATTGTAAAAAAGTGGTTGCGGGCGGCTGTTTTATTTACAAGGACTCTAATGCGACGGACAAGGCTCCGCCATGTACTTGTGTGTATCGTTACTTCCCATATACCTAAGTGCGGTAAAATTGTGGTTCTCCGGCCGTTGAAAGGAGTAACGGGAAAAAACATCACACAAGGCACAGAAACAGCGCAAGCCTCTCCGTCGCATTTTTACAACATCATCAAAGAGAGGCCTTGAGTGGTTGACCGGACGTGACCGTCCCTAAACTGTTGAAGTGGCAGATTGACAATTAACACCTCCCAAGTACATATCAAATATCGAATATATTTTTTTTTTTAACTTTCAAACAGTAGCAGAGTACTCATGTAGCAACATTGCCACCTTTGAAAAGATTGTGTCTAGAAATCTGCATATAAATGCATAATATCTCTACAACAACCTTACATCTACCATAAGAATGGCGAACCTGCTATCATTTAATATTTTTTTATACATTTGTTGGAAATTCAAAGCTCCTTCAGTTTAGAAGTTGATACGACTTCATTATATTATTACAATCAATTTTACCTTACACTGTTTACATTGACTGTTAGTTGGGAAATTCAGTTTAGTTAGTATGAAATCAAACTTCCCTTGAGGCAAACAAACAAAACAGGAACTGATGCCAAAGGGGACCGTCTAACGTTTCACAGCATTGGATGTATTTAAAAAGGTACATTTAATGTCATAGTAAAGGTGTTTCCTCGACTTCTATCAACAGAGGTGAGTTGTCTAGACCTTAAAACATTGGCCTACTTCCGAACGAACTTTATTATTTTCTTCGTAAAAGGCCAGAATAAACAGATTTGAAACTAGAGCAACGTTGATCGGACATTTACACATAACTGGGGGGGGGTGGTGGTTGGGCGCACGCACCTTAAAAATAACCCCAAATTTCGGAACACTCTTTGATGATATTGTATTTAATTAGGTGTTTTGGGGGGTTGATTTTTATAATACAATAATAACGTGTAGTCCCTAATGATTTGTAATAGAACCAAACCCTTTCAGCACCACAGCTTTCGAAATTCTTTCCATCTTATTTTAACGGTCCATGGCCCGAGCGCTATAGCCTTCCTCGTCCCCAGAAGCCCCAGATTTACCGGAAGTGGTCAACATTTTGGTATCAAAAAAGGTACTATTTTTCCTCATTTTGTACCTTTACCCTGTGAAAGCTTACAATTACACCCAAGGATGCTGGTTTGGAAGTTTATTAGCAAAATGTGACCTTTGGGGTCTACCATATATTATTCTCGCGATTTTACACACAGTAACTCTATGGGGCTTACAAAATCACGTTTTTCCAGCTCTCGCATCAAAACGGATTGAAATATCGGCGCGAAACTTAGAGGTGGGGTTTTTTGGAGTGAACGGCTATCTATCAAGATGAAAACTTCATATCCTTAAATCGGGCCATCCCCCCGTTAATATAGATGGGGAAACCCACGTACACACGGTGTTTACATTAGTGGCTTGTGATTTGGCTAGTGTGTCCATTGAGTATATCTCGGTTTGTATACGTAGAGCAAACACAACGCAAAGGCTTACTGGAATCTCACGCAAATCGCATGGCAGATTAAGGATGGAATAATGAACAATTATATCACGCCCCCGTCTCTATTTGACCAAGCAAAGTCGCAACGTCGGCGGATAATTGAACTGGTCTTTTCAAGTCTCCCTTTGTCGAATCAGATATTTGCGTCTGCAATCATGGATGACCTTATCACATATTCCAACTATTCGGACACTGTTTTTTAGTCCCTCATTGCCTTACGCGTAACCTTTTGCACGATTACTACTGTGGCATTTCTTTGCAATACGCAGTATTCTTCTTGTTTGCTTCTTTCGCTCAGAGCTACGTCCTCAATGAATATATACTTTCCGTCAATCTGCCCATTTCGATTTATTATATTGTAGCGTTAGAGACCCTTTCATAATTATTCAGTTTTTGTGGGCTCCGCAGATTTCGGAAGGGTTAAGTAAACGTGTCTGCACCTTGGCTTTCTCTTCAACACTCTTGCTGGTAAGCAGCTTCTGTTTTTCACCCTTCTTGCTCGAGGGGTTCTAGTGTGGAACGTTACATTATGGTCGTGTATCCGCTGCAAGCTCGATCTTTAGCTCATCGTGCCAAAATACGAGCCATATATATTGTTTTCCTTTCCTGGTTTCAAAGATGGTGAACACACAACATAACATTCTGCCTAGGCTCTAATGACGACGATCTGGTTCCATGGGAAACTCACTGTATGTATGCAGCTACGATGTTCCTTCTATCTTATCTACGGCTCAACTTTCATTATAACATAGTTCTCTATTGTAAGAATCAATTCGTTCCTGTGACGCGCCGGGGGTTACAACGTAAGTAAGCCCATCTGGTGGTTCGTGCGTCCGCGAAACTTGAATCGTTGGTATATACCTAACTTTGTGCTGAGTGCTTGTTACGATTTCTACAAGTTGTGACTTACGGGCGTTCGCGAACATGGACGTTAGACAGTCGTAGAAATACCTTTCCGCAAAACTTAGATCACTATATACGTGTTCTCTATTTTGTGGTGTGTAATCTGGTGCAATTAATGTACGCACTAGGTGGTCTCTGTTTGCTGAATGTGCCGTTTCTAGTAAAAGTCGATTAACCGGATTTCACGCAATGTATACGTGTGTTTTTGGGGTGGCGCAAACCTATTGAAAACTGATCAGTTACTCGGACTGTCCCTCCTGGATTGAGAACTCGTCGTTAAATTCTCTAAATTATTATTCATAGCATTGGCCTATCTTGTTACTCTACTTTCTTGTACGTCGATAGATATTATAAAAGATAAGCCTACACCTGCATAGAAGAAAATGGCTTCAAAAACCAAAGGAGGGGGCCGCTATTTTTTCTCATTAGGAGTCCATTCCTTGTTTGTTGGAAGAAAATAAAAAATAAAAAAATGAACGATATATATAAGCCTATATCCAATAACGAAAACAAAGGACAGATTAATATTCCGTGTAAGGTATCAAATGTCTGCAGGCAGTAAGGAAGACAGTTGTCTGATAAGCACACATGAAGAAAAGGCAGACAAACAAGTTCCTAGCGAAGAGCTTACATGATTGTAAAGATTTCGACAAAACTGGGAATGAGGCAATAAGTGACAAAAAGCTTATTGTACTTTTTTTCAATGCTGATAAGATTTCGAAATGTGTTTCTTTGTGTTTTTAATTTGTCATCGTAGAACAAAACCTAGTCCCCTCAGATACCTTGAATTAATTTCCACCAAAATAGATTAAATGGATTTTTTCCGTTGTTGATGTAGTAAGCACTTATGTACCCTAGCATAGGCCTCACTGTATAACAAAAATTACGGATCCGGATTTATTACAAAGTCTGTGATTGTTCAAATGAAAAGGAGATACCTTATTTTCTTTCTCTCCTCCTCGTCTCTCTCTCTCGCCTTTTCTCCTCTCTCTCTCTCCGCGCTCTCTCTCTCTCTCGCTCTGTCTCCTCGTCTCTCTGTTTCTTTTGTTTGTTAGCTTCTTCTAAATTTTTCTTTTGTTTCCTTTGGCGTGAAATTGATAGATGGTGCCATTATGTGAGTAATGGTCAGGCCATTCTGGGATGTAATTATTCATGTAACAGAGCACTATACAGAAGACATTGAATATGAGGGTATTAACTTTAACATGATTTGATTTCCTAGTCTTTTGCCTATTTAATTTATACATGCGTCAAATTGCCCTATTACAATGATTATTCGGCCAACCTGCTGTATATGTGGGAATCAAGGAATAGATCTCTTGGTTGTAACGTTTTTTTTAAGATGCTACTATCACCACTTTGACGTCCTCTAACGCGTCGTCTGAAAAGTCAATATTTGGTTGGCTTATTTATTTTGATAAGAAAAAAGGACCCTTATATAAGTGGGGCAAATAGCTACTACCCTGCCAAAAACAGTGTTTAGATACTGGTGGCAAATTCGTGTTAATGTATTAACATGTCAAATCTCTAACACTTGACGTCAAATGTCGCAACACCTATGTCTTAATGCTAGATTTGAACAGATATTTAAATGTTTGGAAACCGTGGTGCAAAACAAGTGTTTATAAGGAACACTGTTTAGTTTGTAAATTCACTGTGTTTGCAGTGTATATGCAGCAACGACACTCCTGGTCTGTATGAGTTCAAGGGGGTTTGCTTATCGATATCTCTTATTTTTCTTCAGGATGTGTTCTCCCTTCAGTTTCTGGAACTATAAATGCTGTTACCATTAATACTTGACTAAAACAAAGATGGATGGAATGCCGAACCGCGACCATCCGTGCACTTCCCGCTTCCCCACACACGAACGAGTTGTACGTGTACTCTGTGAACACGTCGTATTTGTTCGGCGATCTGTAACATCTGGCTATCTTCGGAGAACACGTTGCCTTATCGGGTCCCAATGGGTGGGTTCACGAACGCGCAAATGTTAGTAGTAACTTGCGTCACAACTAGGGCTACGTCAGTGTTAAGAGTGCTTTCGCGAACTACATGAACCCCTGATCGCCAAGTGGTCGAGTTAACCGTGTTATCTACATTTCCGCAACGAATACAATCCGTATTTACACTTGCTCAGGTTATTTCCGTACTGCGGTTGTTTATTCAAGTTTTATTTCTACCTCAGTTTTATTATGTATATTTTGGGTTTACTTCCTTATAACGGACTTTTTCTGATCGTTGTGTTGGGCGAAATTTGTTTTGGAGCCATTAATTCCTCATAAACCCGATTCTTTTCCATCGTATCGCGACCCAATTCAGAAAAGCGATTTTCCAGAAGTCGTTTTTTATATGTGTTGCTATTACTACAGGACAGTGCCAAGCATGAGACATTCAGCAGAAATGCGAAGCCCATATTGCAAGGATAAGTTACAATAAACGAGTTCTCGATTAAAGGCGAGGCGCTGGGTTTTCGCGAAGACTTGCAACCCATGGAGTCCGCCATAAGGCGTTTGCACGTACCACATGGGTCAAAAAGCTAAGTACTAGTGAGACACATACTACTGGGTGGGTCCGTTTATTTTTTTGGGTCTGTACTCTCCATGTGACAACTCCTACTCTGTGCCACACTGTTGTGTTGCACCATCACTAACAACCTGGTATATGATCGTGAGTTTCTTTATCTGATGAGATGTACTATTTGCAATACAACACTAAAAGAATTGGGCACCCAATTGACCACATAACACCTATCCGAATACAACCCTTTAATAATAATGAACAAACGTTGTCAGCACATAGCATTTCTTTCTGCGGTCTAGAGTCTAGCTCGGGCTCTTCGCCTGACCAAATACACACACACAGCACTTGGGGGTCATGGCTACTTTTGTTTGCGTATATCTGAGAGACAACCTAGGACACTTACTTTTAACGTCCGCAGTGTGAGAATGTTCAATGTCACTCTAGGGGGGGTAAATTAGTTATAATGAACGCGAATGGATCTCTACAAATCATGGTCTCAAAATTCTCATTCATTATATATCGGAAGTAAATGTCAAATAACTGTTATGTGATTTGACATTGGAGGATAATAGTGTCCCACGTGGGTCTATGGGATCAACACTCTGGCCTCCTTACTATGATATCTTTGGCCTGATTAACATACGTAAGGTGTATATATTCCCTATCTGTGACATTCCCATACGAACAATTTTTTCAACCAAAACCATTTAAACGAAGTTGAAACCACTCTGATCACTATAAATTTTACCGGCCCAATGACCTTGAACAGTTTTTGCCTGTCAGCAAACCCACAATGGTTGTCTATATTGGAAAATATACCTTTTTTATCCTTATGAATACCGAGATGAAACATGTCTATAATCCCCATTTAAACCCGTGTGAAACATTTAAAATAAATGTTATAGCCCTCTTCCATAATGTGAAAGGATCAAAAATTTGCATCATCGAGATTGGTACGCAGCAGTCCACTACGTGGATCCTGGGTTTCCTCCGGAATCAATTTTTATTTAGACCGAAATTCCTATCCCACAATGCCCCTGAATGTACGAGTAATATGCTATCACTCCGTGCACCAGACTGCCCACGGCAATACCAGATCTTACGCTCCTCGGATTTAATGCTGGGGGTTTCAAAAGGGGGGGAAGGTGGGGAAAAAAAAAAAAAAAAAAGAAGACATCATCAGAAAAATACAAAACAGGGGGTCACTATGAAAGCGCGTGACAGTGTGATCTGTTGGAGTGGTTATCAAACACATCATGATTACAGATGTTAAGCCATACTGTGACCCAATCGAGTGCTATAATAATTACACAAGCACTCTTGACTATGTATAGAACACAATCTGGACACCGGTCAGGGTGTTTCTCCACATGCTGGAGTGTGCGCTTGATTCATTCTAGTAATTTAATGCTTTAATAATGCTTTACACTTATGAGATGGTTTTTTTGGATCACTAAAAACGCTTAGATCCCGTATTTGTGGCTTTCTCTGTAATCGTCATTTGTACAAAATTCAAGATGCGACAATTAGGACACTATCGAATGCCAGTCCGGCACATGCGTGCCCTTCTCAGGGCAAGGCATCACCATGATGTCAGTCAGACGGATCTCAGTGCTTCCAATTAACGTGAGGGGTCTCACTAGGGCGCTAAAGAACTAAAATAACAAAGAATCGACACTCATCTCTACACAAAGTCACTGCAAGCGCCCGCCAAGAGACACACGCTCCCGACAGTTCCCTTCTGAACATCTGCGGCTACACCGTAGCTGCACACACTTGAGTGCTACCCATGGGATTGCCCCCTTTGCTAGTAACTCAGCCCAATGAAAACAAGTGCGTACCTCACCCTGCAGACTCAGGTTCCCTGGAATGGGGCAACACGCCAATTGCAGGTGTTCATCGTACACAATGTCTACAACGAGCCACCTAACCACTGTCTCCAAGCAGACTCCCTACCAACTTATTGTGCACCCTGCATTTATGCTGGCGACTTTAATAGCCATAGCATTACTTGGGGTTACAGGAAAACAACCCTGCTGGAGCGACTCTGGAGACTGGGCCTCAAAATCCGGTGTAAAACTTTTGCACGACCCAACAACCAGACACTTTCAACTCTGGTAGGTGGAATACTTCTACAAACCCTGACCTCGCTATTGCATACATGGACACCTCTCCCGTCACCGTACTGTTCGACCGGCTTTCCGCAGTCCCAACACAGACCATCACTGATCGCTCAGATAGCCTAGCTAGCCTGTAACCGAACAAAGCCACGTGAAAAGGTGTACTTCGCAAGGCAGACTGGGACCAGCTTCAATACCCTGTGGATTCAGAAGTGCCCCACCCTCCCGACCCACCCCAACCGTTCCTCCAACCTGGACAGTCTTTACAACAGCACTGTGCCACTCTTTATCAACATAGCAAGAAGAACCAATCCCCCGGGCTGGCCGTCGATTAATCCATCCTGGAATGAGGAATGTACACTACTCTTTCACATGAATTTCCTAATTCTGCACCCGCGAAGAAGCTTCAATCCAAGGCTTCAATCTGACAAACTGCGTGGACAGAACGCCGGGCGCTGGAAGGAGACGGTCCAAGGTATCGACTTCACCCACTCCAGCAGGAGGCCTGGAAGATTATAAACCGCCTCAACGGCATAATTATTCAAAACCATCGAAATGTCCAGATGACTGCCGACTCAAATTCGCTGCGTCACTCCTCGCAACGGTCGTTTTCAAGACATGGATAAGGATCACACGTCTCTCTGTCAAAAATAGATCACTCAAACTTCGTCGAGCCCCTGGCGTGGACGGGTCCCTTTCAACACCCTTCTCACTAATTAGCTTACCTCTGCTACCAGCCAACTAAAGATTGGAAAGGCCCAGGGCCTGATAACATACCAGCAGAGTTTCTTGATGCAATGCGCCCCCGATTCTATATTGGCTCCAGAGTTCGACACACATGTTTGCCTCACCACCAGTTGTCCTTACCCAGATCTGGAGGAGAGCTACTATATTGCCTCCCTAACCAAACAACCTGTCCGACAACCCTAAGACTCCGAGCCCATAGCACTACTGTGTGTCTCCTTCAAACTCCTTGGAGAGGATGATCCTGGCTTCGGCTGGAGCCCGTCGCCGTCGACCCCATCTGCCTGACGAACAAACAGGATTTCGCCGTGCCGGAGCACTGTCCACCACCGATTGGTTAACTCACAATGATCTCGAGGAAAGCTTTGAACAGCGCTGTAAGGCAGGCGTCATCTTGGTAGGACCTTACTGCAGCATACGACACAGTGTAGCACAAGGGCCTGACCACTCAAGCTGCTCAGCACCATCCCGGATCGTCACTTTGTGCAATTCATATGTAACAAGCTTGCAAACCGTCGCTTTATTCTCAAGACCAATCTGGAGGGACAGATTAAGGCGCCTGCGTCTCTGAAGAACGGTGTACCACAAGGATTTGTACTAGCTCCTATGCTGTTCAACTGTATATCAGCGACTTACACTCAAACAACATCTAGACAATATGTCTATGCCGACGATCTTGCCCTCCTCCACTCGACACTGCAACTGTGACAGACGTAGAAAGCACCCTCTAAGACAATGGGCCCTTGCAAGCATATTCTGAAGACCTCTGGAGCTGGCTGAGAAGCCCAAGACCACCGCTGCTGCTTCCACCTCAACACCAAATAGGCGCATCGATCTGCTTCAAATCAACCTCAATGAGCGCCTCTGTCCATACAATCCTACAACCAACCACCTGGGAGTCAAGCTTGACCGGCATCTTACATACCGGCAGCACCTCGAGTCCGTACTGCCGCCAAGGTATCTCGAGGAATAACCTCCTGTGCCGCTTGCTGATCTTCTGGGTGCAGCCCAACGACCCTACGGCACCACTGCCTGGCTCTGGTCTACAATCACTGCTGAATATGCCGCCCCTCATAGGTGCAACCAGCTCTCACACAAAGAACTGGATGCTGTCCTCAACTAACCTTATAACCATCACGGCTGCCTCCGTCCTACCTCTGAATTCCTCCTAGCAGTGCTTTCAGGCATTGCACTGCGCACTTCGGATAGAACACCACACGCACAAACTAGTGAATAAGGCCTTGTTGGACAACAAGCATCTGCTGCACAATAACAGGTGCCGTCAACGAATCACCAACCTCGGTATGACAGAGACCGCGCTCTCGCCGACCTTTTCTGCCGACACCCACTAAACTCTCCAGTTCCCATTCACTCTGACAGCATGGAATACTGCCTGGCTAGATTCTCCAAGACCATACCAATTCTCTATCACACCTAAGACAGAACTCCCACCCTGGGCAATCTCCACCAGGAATGGGTCACCTTAACCGGATTCGCACAGGAGCGTCGGGTCGCTTCACAGCTCAATATGCACCGATGGGACTGCGGCCATCGCCAGCCTGGCAATTTTGGCTCTCCATCACCGACTGCGGATCACATTCTCAGTGGGTGCCCTACCTTTCGTCCGCCGTGGACATAGAATGTCTCTAACCCCAACCAACTAACAGTGAGTTGGCTCCAACTCTTACAACTGTTTATTATCTTCAAGTAAATCGTATAAGATTCGTTAACTCGAAAAAAATAATAAAATTATATTATATTATTTAGTTACATCAATACGTATCATCTATAAGCTGTACATTAAGGTAATGGGAAGTATTTGACCATTTGACATCCTTATCTGGCAGTTTTTGTTTCTTAACATGCAAAAGGTTAAGATGGGGCCACGATAGCCCCTTGTATCGTCTTAAACCTATAATTACGATACATTCTGTATTTGATTTTAGTTAAGCATCCAAATGATTTTTAAAGTTGAATTCAAACATGGACACCATCTCCATTCACCGTACTGTTCTCGGGCACCGCTTTCCGAGAGTCCAACACAGACATCAATGGATCCTCAGAGAGCCTAGCTAAGTTTGTACCAACAAAGCCAGTGAATAGGTGGAACTTCCGCAAGCAGACTGGGACCAGTTCAGAACCTGGTGGATTCAGCAGTGCCCAACCTCCCGACACAACCTCCTCCAACTGGACAATGTTACAGCCACTGTGCAAATCTTTATCAACATAGCAAAGAAGACCATCCAACGTGGCTGCCGTCGCAATTATATCCCATCCTGAGGATGGGAATGTGGACACTCTTTACATGATTTCCTGAATTCTGAATCCCGGGGAGAAGCTTCATCCAAGGCTTCAGATCTGACAAACTGCTTGGGACAGGGAAAACGCAGGAGCGCTGGAAGAGGACGGTCCAAGGAAATCGATTCAACCCACTCCGCAGGGAAGGCGGAAGATATATAAACCGCACTCACGGCCGAATTTCAATAACCACGAAATGTCCAGTGAAGTGACTGCCAACTCAATTTCTGAGCAACCCCTCGCAAACGGTCGTTTCAAGAATATTAATAAGGATCACACTCGCCTGTCCAAAAAAGGATTCACCAAACTTCGTCGAGCCCCTGTGAGTGGGACGGGTTCACTTTCACAACCCTTCTCACTAGATGAGCTTACCTCTGCTATCAGCAACTAAGAGTGGAAAGGCCCAGGGCCCTGATAAAATAACAGCAGAGTTCTTGTTGCAATGCGGCCCACGATTGTCTAGATTGGCTCCAGGAGTTCTACACATCTTGCCTCACCAACCAGTCTGAACCAAGATCTGGAGGAGAGCTACTATCGTGGCACTCCCTAAACCAAACAAGCCTGTCGACAACCATAAGAACTACGCCCAATATCACTTACTGTGTGTCTCTGTCAAACCCTGAGGGTGATCCTGGCCGGATGGAGCCCGTCGTCGAACCCCAATCTGCATGCGAACAAGCCGGAATTTCGACGTGGCCGGAAGCACTGTCCACCAGATTTTAAAAACTACAAATTGATATCGAGGAAATCTTTGAAACGCGCCGTAAGGCAGGGCGTCATTTGGTGGACATTACTGCAGCATACGACACCGGGGCACCCGGGCTTGACACTCAAATTTCGCAGGACCATCCCTGATCGTCACGTAACCATTCATATGTAATCATGCTTGCAAACCGTAGCTTTATTCTCAAGACCAGTTGTGGGCAGAGGAGTCGACTGCGTGAGTTATGAAGCACGGAGTGACCACAAGGATCTGTACTAGCTCCTATGTGTTCAACTTGTATATCCAGAGACTTCCATTCAAAAAACTCTAGACAAGATGGGCTACGCGACGATCGTGCCTCTCCCCACTCGAACAGCAACTGGACAGACGTAGAAAGTACACTTACTACAGACATGGGCTTACTTGCAGCATATCTCAGGACCTGGAGACTGAAGCTGTGTGAAGCAAGACCACAGATGCTGCCCACCTCAACACCAAAGAGGCTCATCGTCAGCTTCAAATCAAACCGCAAGGAGCGCCTCTGCCATACCAATCTACACCAACCTACCTGGGAGTTAAGCTTGACCGGCAGCTTAACTTACCGGCAGCACCTTCGAGTCCGTAGCGCCCAAGGGATCTTGGGAATAACCTACTGTGCCGAATTGCTGGATCTTCATGGCCCCCCCCGGTTGCCAGCCCAAACGACCCCTACGCACCACTGCCTTGCTTCTGGTCTACAAGCACTGCCTGAATATCGCCGCCCCAGCATGGGCAACAGCTCTCACACAAAGAAGCTGGATGCTGTACTCAACGAGACCTTGAGAACCATCACGGGCTGCCTCCCGTCCTACTCCATTGAATTCCTACCAGTGCTTTCAGGCATTTGACTGCAGAACTCGGAGAGGCGAGAACACACACGCACAAACTAGGTTGAATAAGGCTGGGGACAACAAGCATCTGCTGCATAACACCCGTCAAAGCCGTCCTACTCCATCTGAATTCCTACCAGTGCTTTCAGGCATTGCACCTGCAGCACTTCGGAGAGAACACCACACGCACAAACTAGTGAATAAGGCCCTGGTGGACAACAAGCATCTGCTGCATAACACCGTCAAAGAATCACACCAACTCGGTAGACAGAGACTGCGCTCTCGCCGACCTTTCTGCCGACACGCCACTAAACTCTCCAGTTCCCCATTCAACATCTTACAGACATGGAATACTGCCTGGCTTGATACTCCAAGACCAGACCAATTCTCTATCACACCTAAGACAGAACTACCACCTGGCAGCAATCTCCCACGCAAGGAATGGGTCACCTTAACCGGATTCGCACAGGAGTCGGTCGCTTCAACAGCAATATGCACCGATGGGACTGCGGCCATCGCCAGCCTGCCAATGTGGCTCTCCATCACAGACTGCGGATCACATTCTCAATGAGTGCCCTACCTTTCGTCCGCCGGTGGACATAGATTTCTCTAACCCCAACCAACCAACAGTGGTTGGCTCCAACAGCTTTAACCTGGTTAGCTGCCCTGCACTCATACGCAAGAAGAAGAATAGCCGCCTTTAAATGTATTTAAAACCTATATTATATTATGTAGTTACATCAATAAGTATCATTATAAAGCTGTACATTAAGGTATGGGATAAGTATTTGACCATTTGACATCCTTATCTGGCATTTTTGTTTCGTTAACATGCAAAAAAGGTTAAGATGGGGCCACTATAGCCTCCTTTGTATCTTCTTTAAAACCTATAAATTACGATACATTCTGTATTGTATTTAGTTAAAGCATCCAAAATGATTTTTAAAGTTGAAATTAAAGTATGAGATATATATTTCTTTGAACATTACAAACTCGTGTCTGGTATTTTTGTTTTGACAACATGCTTAAAATTTAAAATGAAGGCCAATATAAATTTATGAATATATGACAATTTGTAGGTTTTTAGATCTTAAAGGCTGACTCAGAGATTTTTGAAATATATTTTTTTGTGTATTTATTGAAATAGTCCACTAGACCTAAAGATAGTCACCTAAAATGCCCAATTCCAAAGTTTGCGATATATCGGATTTTTCGTTTCCATTCAGTAAACATTTATGTGTAGTATACGGTGCCATAGGATACTGTGTATAACTAAATTTCCGGATCTGGAAATTTATAACAAAGTTGTGATTTTCTAAATAAAGGACTTAGATTTGAGCTTAGCTATTTCGCACAGTTTTTAGTATATGGACAAGCATTATGTATATGATGCAGAAACACAATTTGTTTGAAAATTGAGGGCGCCCTCCTCGGGAAATCTCCGAGTCAGCCTTTAAAAGGTAGTCATATTGACTGAATGCCATCTTGATTGGTAGGTAAACATGCTAACACACATGAAATGTCAGATATGAGTTCCCACTGGGTATGCCCTTAATTATGTCTCTATCAAAAATACTTGATGAGGTATGGTCAATTTAATGATTTCTGGGTACATTGGGGGTTAGGGGTGGCCATATTGGATTTGATGGTAATGTTGTGATCAAATCACATCAAGATCCGGTCCAGTAGATTCCCTGTGCTTGAAAACATGGATATAGAGCATAAAATTATGACCACTTGAATGAATTTGAGAGTGGTAGCGGCCGGCGATATTGGATTTTCAGAAAATGCCACTGCACGAAATGTTGCACACCCTTTATTGGCTTAAGTCCTTATAAACAAAAACCGGTCGATAGAAAAAGTCCTGTACTTCCTTTCCACCCTTCGTCGCCCACTTTCCCCCTGACTATAGTAATACTATGGATAAATGCATACGTCAAAACGGAAAATCCGAGTCATCTCATACATTGGAATTGAGCATTTAGTTGACCTATAATAACAATGATTGAGATTGGTTTATATCGAGTAACCCCATTTCCAGTTTCATCAGATGGATGGAAACTCTTTACGTGCGTGCGTGGTGCCCTCTCTTTAGGTGATTGGTGTGCGAACTAACATTATACTAGATTCCGCTGTATATAGGAGCCGTGGGAAAGTTGTGGGTCATATCCACTAGGTGAAATAGGGAAGAAGCATTTTAATTTATCCAAGAAGTCGCTTAGGGTGGACCTAACCTAGAAAATGACTTGAAAGGAAAATGACGAATCAAAAACCTTAATTTTGTTTAACTTTTACGTGCTTTTCTGAATAGAACTTTATTGACCTTTTTATAACTTGATAAAATCGATTTAATAAATCATTCACATCACTCACTGTAAAAGCGGTGTTAAGAATAAAATATTCTTCCATCTTCCTGCTATCCTCGTGGAGAATTTTCCAAAAAGTGTAGCCTCCCTTAGCACTATTATATACACAGTTATGTTTATCCTGTATGGTCCTGCTATACTGTTCCTGTTATGTACAATGACAGTAATTCCTCCCCGAAATCTTAGACTAAAGTTGAATTTAGGCGATATTAATTAGCAAATTGTGTTTGGCGTTTTTGTCCCCGGTTTTTTTGTTTTAGGCCAAGGGTTTCATTTCCAAATATTTTATAAAATCCAACGTGCTTCAACTATTGAGAACTACTGTACGTTGGACCATCTATGAGTGGCACTGGCTATTGTAGTAGTCGTATATTTATTTTAGGTAACGTATGAAAGTAATTACAAAACTGTGTAGGAAATTTTTCGCCTCCGTATTTATTGATGGCTGCTCATTAAATGAACGTTGCGTGACGTCAGAATATTTGAAAAGAGCCAGGTTTTTGAATTATTGGCGCATCGTAATAGGTGTAGCAAATAAACCTTCTATCATTATGGCTACTCCCCGTCAAACTCGGTAATTATGAGTGAAGCTTCAGATGATTTTCTCTGCATCGTTCCGTATCCAGTTTTTCTATCTTTGGCCTTTGATCGCTGACAGTTTGGCGAGTAATATTTCGAACTTATATCCTTCTAATCATCTTTCAAACATTTTTATCATAAAGCGGGCTGACATTTTTTTTATGGCGAATCCTAAAGGTTACCTCTATACTCGTACCATATTAATTTTGATCTGCATCGGTTTGTAAGAAACTGTGGTCGTTCTATATGGGCATAGATTCACCCTTTCGAATTTTGACATGTTTCTGCATCCGTCTGTTAAAGAACCCCGATCGGAGATATCTTGCACACGGCAGCGCTCTATAGTGCTCCTTAATTATGTTGATATTCTTTGTAGCCTGAGTCGCCAGCCCTCGTTCATAACTAACAAACATAAGTGCAACTTTTTCAAGGACTGAAGGTTTTAGCGGATCAGTGAACGAAATTTCACATGGCTTCAACGGCCGACATCATCGGTAATGACGAGGCCCCATGTCACCTGTGTGGATAGCGCAAAAACCTTTGTACCATATTCAGGATTCAATAGCGCACCTGCCCCATAGAGGTAGTATTTCACATTTTAACAGTGCCCCTCTATGTTTTGACCGCTGCACATCGTATTGACTGTAGAATACACAGTATTACGAACTTACGGACTAGGAGTGCTGCAAAGTTACTGCTGTACGCATCTCACACCGTCTCTCGTCCCTATATCAGCGCGAATCGAATGTAACTGGCGGTACGGCCATCGCAAGTGCTTTAAAATGTCTGAAAAGATGCACTAGATATAAGAAAGTGATGAAATTTCATGATTGACATGGTAGACTGGTTGTTCTTCTCAAACTAAGCGGCATTTGGACAGTGAATTTGAGGAAATTTATCGCGGTCACAATTTCACAATCGATTTGCAAATTACTAGCTTTGGCGACTATTATTATTATTATTACAGGTATTTATAAAGCGCCTTACCATAAGAACCAAAGCGCTGAACATAAAAATACATAGTCATTAAAATACAAGCATTAAAATACATATCATAACATAATAACAGAAGATAAATCAACATTAAGCATATCATAAAAGAAATGGGGGGGGGGGGGGGGGGCTCCTTCCCATCAACAAAGATATAATACACTGTGACAGCCTAAAACTGGAGCACCAAACAAGAGGGAAATACTTAATAAAAGCAGCTTAAAATATAAACTGCTGCCAGTACAACATAACAAAAACAATTGATACCTACTCTTTCGGGAATAGGTATGTTTCAGAGTTTTAAAATATTGAATATTTGGGGCTTCACGCAAATTAGCTGGTAAACTGCTCCATAATCTTGGCCCAATAACAGAAAAAGATTTATCACCAAATGACTTTTAATTTTGGAATGACAAGACGAGTATGGTCTTGATTCGACTTAAGACCTTGGCGACCAGGGTTATATTTACTGATGAGATTTTGTAGATAGACTGGTGAGAAACCATAGACACACTGTACACATGCACAAAGATCTTAAACTTTATTCTCTGCTCAACAGGCAGCCAATGCAACTCGCGAATTAGAGGGGCTGCCGAGATGCGTTTGTTAGCTTGGTAAACAAGGCGAGCTGCCCGATTTTGCAGTTTCTGTAAACGATGAACATCGGTGGAAGACAGACCGCCAAGCAAAGAATTGCCATAGTCAAGCCGAGATAGAATTAAAGATCTCACTGCATGTGCACAAGTAGAACGATCAATATAATTAGATTCTACTAGGTTACGTAAATGAAAATTAAAACTCCTGCACAAAAAACTAACATGGTCTTTCATGGTGAGGTTATTGTCAAACATAATACCAAGATTTTAATAGAACCAGATGGGTAATAACCGAGTCACCTATTTTCAACTCTAAGTTAGACACAGCATCAGCATGCCTAGGTGAAGCAATTAAGAACAGCTCAGTTTTGGCATCATTAAGCTTTAATTTATTAATAAGCATCCATGATCTTATTTCAGCGATGCATTTGGTGAGCTGTGACTTTGCAGTAGCCGTAACTTCCTTAGACTTAGGGATCAAAACTTATGTAAAGCTGTGTGTCATCAGCATAAATGTGATAACCAATCTCAAATTGCCTGATGATATTTGTAACAGGTGAGAATATGCAGTGAAAATAGGTGCGACCCGTCCAATACCCCCTGAGTACCCAGACTAAGGATATGATCGTTAGATATTCACCTAAGACACATACTCTTGTGATACGATCTTTCAGGTAACTAGCAATGAAATTAATGGCAGAACCCTCAATAGCAAATTCATATGCTCAGATCGACAAGACTTTTGTGATCAATCGTATCAAAAGCAGAGGAAAGATCTAAAAGAACTAACATGACTGCTCTGCCTTTGTCAAGTCTGAAGCATATCATTTTTAACCTATAAATGATATGCAAACATTAAGTAACCTATAAATGATATGCAAACATTAAGTAACCACTACTTTAATCTACTTGGCATGCACAAGGGAATTAATTAGTCATGTGAAAAACATGTTTTTGTCACTTAAATGCATCCTCTATTCATATAATACTAATACCTACTACGTTTACAATCTCATCGGAGTGCTAAAGGGGTTTACTGGGCAGGGCGATCTTCAATGTGTGTTGTGAAAAGCTTCAATTTGTGCAACATTTCACGAGCTGCACATGGCCATGTTTGGGTCATTAATTCCTCTAATTAATAAATGGTACGAACGATGATAACCAAAACATAAATTCGCTGTGTGTCCTCCCTAGCACAGATCATAGTAGATGGTGAGGCAAGTGGTAGTGTGCATTCAGAGAGAAAATGGATAAAACTTGGTGGTTTATCCGTGAAAATGGTTCTGAATCCATAAGGGTGTCAGAAAGAAGGGTGTCACCTTAGGAAAACACCCGTAAAAGTACCAAAATGTAACAAAAGCATGGTCTTGGGATGGAAAAATCTTTGCTCTGAAAGAAGGCTCTGATAGAGCTCGTGTCATCAGTGGTCAATCCGATCTTAACAAACTTTAGTTAAATATAATAAATAAATAGCAGAGATTTATATAGCGCCTTATGCTATTGGCCTCTAAGCGCTTTCACAATGGCCGCTGATCACTGTGGCCCAACCATACCATAACCATTTAGCATCATTTCAAGGGATGCCAGCAGCAGATCGGGATCATCGCTTTCCCTTTTCAGTCAAACATACATCGAGATAACCATCGCAGCCGGGACCAGCTTCCCCCAAATATCGCATGGGTAGATCGGGACAAATAAGCGGTTAGTTCTTGTCCAGGGAAATTACAAGACAGCTGAATCTCACAGGGCTCGAACGCACGCCTATACGCATGGATGAACATACACTGGAGTCGAGCGCATACCTGATTGAGCTATCTCGTCCGATTAGTTACTCATTTATAAAGGACTATAGCTAACTGTTTTTCCATACGCGAAACTTATCCCCATCGCGTCTATATAAAAATTGTTTTACCATGGTTCCAATGCCTTTTGTGTTTACATATTTAATTGTACATGTAATTTTCTATGTTTTATTATTGAGCCACGTATAATTTGGCCCATTTATATAATTAGTCCCCTTGTATAATAAGTTCATTTTTTGTTTGGTTCGTCCTTGCTCTATTGTCTCCATAACTACTTTACAATCGAAGTAAAATGTTGTCAGATCTACGAGCACTTTCCCACTAACCTAAGGCCTGGGGTCCGCTCCGTGGTTTTTGGGTGGGTTTTGAAGGTTTTAAGAGAGTTTATCAGATATAAATTTTGCGACGGTCCTGCATGTGTTTAAAAAGGTCTTCAATCTGTACTCTTGCCCAATTCAGCACTACAAACCATTCTCACCCTAGCTTGCGTCACAACTAACTTAAATTGAATTTGCAATTTGCCAACTGCAACATTCCCCTTCGAAAGGGGGGGGGGGGAACACCTATCCATTATAGTTGGCCTGACTCTCTCAATAGGACCTTGTCTCCGTAATCATGTCTCTTGGATTATTTATATCCTGAAGCCATTATCAAGTACTTTGCCTTCAGTTCTCTGGTTTATGTTTGCTACTTTGGTCGAGTAATTGGCCTATATTTCTTCATTTTATTCTCTTTATTATTTGTTTAAGGCAATCCTTTTGTAACATTTTGTAAGTAATAATGGGTTTCGTCTGGTATTTTGCCTACTATGTTAGCAAATAAATTTTGTATCACAATATTATTTTACCTTTCACTCTATTTTTGATTGTATTCAAAAATCTATTTTTAGTAATTTCATCATGTGTTTTTTTTTCTTTCTGTCGCTTTATACGGAAGCCAGTCCGCTTTGGTTTACCACGCACAGCGGAGATGAATTTGTGTGTTACGAATTTTGGGAACCCCCATGATTTGGCTTAGCCCAAGGTGATTGTCAATGTTTATTTGCAGTTGAAGGATTCGGCGGATCTAGCACATCATTGTGTTGTATATGGTTCACTATAATATTAGGATCACTAATATGTGATCCAAATGCTTGTTCTGGGTGCCCCATGTACAGAAAATAATAAAATAACGAATTTCTTCTAGAGCAGACGGAATTTGGACAACGAAAGATTTAAATAGGCCCACAACTACACTTAGGGCAACGTTTCAGATGATTTTTGTGGCACAAGCAGTAGTGTATTCAAAATATCAAAGTTGATTTCCGAATGGTTTTCCTGGTCAAAGGTGAATTCCAGAGAATGATAAATAAAATGTTAGGGATCCTAACATGAGCGTGGAATTTGCTCTTCTTCTAAAAAGTTTATTACAATAGATGTTATACTTATACAAAAAGACACACATTCAAGCCACACGACCAATTAATTAGCCTGTAGATGCGACTAAGTTTTTTAATCGAATACTTTTTGGTTGGGTTGTTGGTTTTGTTTTGATTTGAACGCGTCCTTTTCAGCAACAATGGCTATTTGCGCCAGAATCTTGTCTGTATACCTTAAATCCCTAAATGCCATTTTTTGACAACTTTTCAAATTCACGAGGCGGACCCCTGCCTTGTGTGTTTAGAGAGAAGCTCCAGGTCTAACAAGACAAATAACGTACCTGCCTTTTTGCGGTGATCGTCAGCTCTATGGGAGGTCACTATAGTCATAGCTCTGTAATTCTTATATAGAACGTTCAAACAAAGACCATTTACATTTGCTTATCTAGTGTGACAAATTGAACCATTTACAATCAGTTCGATCAAATCGGAGCATTCTGTAATTTTTACTCCAGGATTACCTGGGGGCACTTGTATTCAAAGGTGGAGATGATGCGTGAACATATGATGCGTGATGGTTGATATTAAATGTTAAAATTGCATTTTCTTTCAAACCAGTCAAATGATCAGATTTTAGCTGAAAATTGGGCTAAAAACCTGCCGCAAATAATACTATTGGAAACGGACAGCTCTGATTTTCTCAGTTGTTCAAAAGTTCACAGCATTTTGATTTCATAATCCATAATTAACTACAGGAACATACGAAACAGTCAAGTCTCACAACGAAAATAACACAAAAATATAATTCAAATATGTAGCCATTTCTTGTGTATTGCATGGGGACGGTATCAATTAATATGCCAATGTTATAATAAGCAAGTCCCTGAACCAATCCTGTGTGTATTTCCACGCCTCAGGCGGGTGATGAACACATCGAATTGACTCGTGTGTATATGAATTACAATAAAACTTGATCTCCTTAAAAGGTCAAAGTAATACTATATTTAGTATGTTTTACAATCATTATGGTACCACGAGAAAGCGTTGGACACCAGTTTTTTTTTTTAATTTTTTAGGTTTTTTCTTTTTTTAAATGTTGAAATTAAGTTATGGGAACATATGAAACGGTCATGTCCACGGTTTGTTTGGGGACATTACTACGCAATATCTTAAAATTGAATAGTTTTAAAAACACCTGTTATCACATAATTATTAAGGATTTATAAATTTTTCGATATGTTTAGGCAAAGAAAAACTACAGATTTATTTCTGACAATCATTTAGCGCATCTATACTCGATTCATTATATGTGACCCCGTACCATTCTTGCGGATGTGAAAAAATTCAATGAGCGCAGGGACGTCTGTTATCAGTTATTGTGACAATGTTTCATACCTGAAATTCCACTATAGTGCGTCCATACATGAATGAAATTGTATTCAGTGGCAGGTGAGTGAGTTATATGACTTTAGTGTCCGCTCCAAGATATCCGGTGTGGCAGTGCAATTTGAATTCTTCATTTTCACCGGTAGAGCTAGACTCATAAACCCCCGCATGGCCGCGCGCACGTGGCTGGAGCCTGCTAAAACTATTACGGGGAGCCGTCTGCTCATTCAGTCCCGGTAAGGGTATTTTAGCCGGCTGCTATGTTTTCAGTTTGTAGACTTATGACCCATCTTTCAATTCATGCGGGGACATTGAATATGATTATTACAACAATATACAGATGTTGAACTAAAAAGGAATTTTTATTATGGGAATCACAGCCACTTTTTGGAAAAATAAGATTTGATGACGTCACGGCATTGATTGGTTTATTATTTTTTTGCTTCGGGGGACCCATTCATGTAAAAATGACGTACGTATCCCTAACAAAAAAAAATTGGAAAAAACAACCGATTATCGTCCTCGTACGTCGGTTTTTGATCTGTAGGGAAAGGTAAAGTTTGTACTGTTTAGACCTAATACACGGTGTCTTTTGGAAAAAAATAATAGCACTTTGGCAGAAGGTCATGTACACATACCTTGATTTACATAGTCGGATTTATATATACGGCGCCCTCCGAAGAGCAAATTGTATTGATATCTGATACTGACACGGGACCTGGTACCTGACACGTACACCAAACTATTCATCTCGTTACTACCGTTTATAACTACAATCGGCAAAGCAGCAAGCATTCTGTATCCCTGTTGTCACAGCGTAATCGATCAAGATGGTGAGACTATACATGTGGTTCATATACATCAGGTAGGGTAGGACACGATCTGCCTGATTTGGCATAGGGGATTTCCAAACGGTATTTGTGAAACTGCTAATGCATTTACTATGGCATCTCGGCCGCAGTGACATTAAAAAATCATTCTCTTAAACCTTTGTTCCAAAGATCTTAGTATATCCTGATAAATTAAGAAAATATGAATTCACATCAATCATGCTTCTGTTAATTACCTGTGCATAACTCAAAACTCCAGAAACTTGCCCCTCAAAGTAATCCTTTCAACATACACTTGAACATACGCGCCATGGCAACAGAGCTATGCGCTCTCTAGCCATGCCGCACCGATATACACTCTAATATCAAAACCGCCCTATTATAATTATATACACCCCAAAACCATTGCACTCCTGGTTTGATCCCTCTCCGACATAATTGAATAGGTCCAAAACTCCAGGGGGGCGAAGGTATCAACGCGAATCGACTATAATATTTGTAGCGGTGTCATATAATACTTGTCCGTTAGTGACTGAGTGTCCTACACCCATCTGTCTATTGTGGTCTCTATTGAGTGCTGTCTTCAGCATTTGTTCCAGCATTGTAAACCCAATGGCCTCGTCTACAAGGTCAACGGTTTATTCCGTACATGTTGGCTATGGTAGCTATACACTCTCTCATGGGGGCACTCACTCATTTTTTTTACAAAAAATTAAAAAACTGAAAAAAATAAAATGGTTTAAATTTTAAGTTGTTATTTCGGAAAATTCGCAAAGATTCGGCACTGGCACTAAGCTTATACGTGCTAAGAGATCATGACCTTTGCAGACACAAAGCGTAACCTGCTGTCTAACTGATCCCAGCCGCCTCGCAAGCTTTGCTTTTCACGTCTCTTCTCAGATTCTTGATAAAATCTTGTGTTGTGTCCCTGTGGTATATAAACTGAACGCAATTATTTCCAGGTGGATTGGGCTTTTGTGTTCAATATGAATACATCAGCTAAATGCCCAAAGACAAAAGTCCGACAGATTACCCGCTGGACTGTTTCTCGCCGATCAGACTCGTGGTTTTTTAAAGCAAATAGTTTTGGGCCTATGTTCCTTTTAACACGTTAAAATTATAAACGATATGTATCCAAAAATGTATCGCTTGCTGGTTTCTGACATTCTCTCCTGCATCTCGACATTGTCCGAAACTAGCAAGCTCAACACATCCCCGACAACTATTACATTTGCGAATGGTCTGCTTATCACCCTTTATCTAAGCATAAAGGTACTTCACTGCACTGCAAAGGCAGCGCAATGCAATTGAACTGTGTTGCTCCTACATTGAATCAGAGATGGTTTCATCCATTTCACTGCATTGCAACCATATTGCCAGTGCATTCAAGTATGAATGGACCTTAGAGGTGCAACGAGAGATTTCAAGTCATCCATAAGTTTCTGTGATATGTAGTGATTTCATATAGAATAGATGCTTAATAGATTAATATATTTTATTTTGGTTACAGAAATAACTTAAAATGAAACAAAAGGTGATTATATACATGCTTTATAATTTCAATAGAAAACATGCTGAATTTCGTATTTGCTCCTATACGAATTAGAAATTTCAACATTTTTTTGTACCAAAGAAACAGTTCTCTCAGCTAATCTTACAGATGGAGATATTTTTGATATGAAGCTTTACACCAGTGCCAAAATCAGAATTTTCAATTTTTTTTCGGGACACCTGTTATTTGAAATCTCTTGTGCTTTAGATGTAGTCCATATCTCATCCTACTTCTGTGTTGTGTAAGACACTGATGTTGCATCGACAGCCCATCTCTTCGGGTATTTTTCCAGCGCAGATGGTATAAATTCAGAATGGATACAAGCACGACACTTGGCAAGTTACACACGCTATGTGAGGCCACGCAAACTTTGACAGGATATCAAGTCATGCGCAGAGTTGGTTGGTTGTCTCGTGTAGCATTACAAAGTTCTTTGGTTCCCATTATTTTAAGAGTTGAGGACATGGTATATGCCTACTAAGGATTTTATGTTCATTTACTAATCAGCTAGACACGGAACTTTTGATCGGTTCATTGACGCGTAATGGATTATCTGATCCGTGCACATCGATTTCTACTCGCCGATTTGCTCTTCGCTTGAATTGCGCATGCCCGAAAAGTAAGGGAATTCGGATGACGTCATCGCCTGCAATCGACTGGAGATTTTTCATCAAGGACTTTCGAGATCATATTTTGGATGAATACATCACGTAGTTGGTTTCCTATCAAAATCAGGCATTTTTATGGTTACTACGATGCATACTCTACGATTCAACATGTATTTACAGCAGAGTATTTGTTCTGTACGCGAAGAAGAGTTTGATGAATTTGCCTAATTGTGGCAATTTGCCCTGGCGTCTCGTATATTATAGTGGCGCTCCTAGTGATAAAACGGAAATTCATATCATACGTTGGTTCCCTGCGCCTTGGGCCTCGCTTCATGGCTCGGACTCTTTGGTCAGTTGTGCAGTGGTGAGCGACCAAAGTCGCAGGCAACCAGCGTATGACCTGGTACGACCTTTCATCGACCGGGGACGACGGAGAGCAATTGTTCATTTGTTATATTGAGTGAAAATCGATGTGCCTGGTCTTGAGAGTACTATCATGTGTACAACAACAGATAACACAAGTTTTGATATAGCAAACTTGTAAATTTGACCAATGAAGATTGTAAAAAGGTGGCGGTATAAACATGAAAACAATATGGTACGTACTAATCCTCTTTGATGGGTTTATTTGGTTACTAGGGTGGGCAAGTTACAACTTTTGTTTTTAATCGAGTGGATGATATATGGATATTTTGGTCCTGGAAAAAGCGGAATCTAGCAAGTTTTTTTCACCCTGAAGATATAAATTTTTAGGTTGCGTTCCATGGATTTTAGTTTTGTACATAAAAGTCAATGGGATTTTGAGGTTAAATTAGTTCTTTGCCAATAGTGCCACATCAAAACTAATACAACTATGTATCTGTATCTGTAGCATACTGTCAAAACGCTCCAGGTGAAGCCAGACGAACAGGTTGAAGTGTGCGCAATGAGCTGATAGTCTTGACTGATTAAAGTGGTTTAATAACTGGCGTCTTGAAGATATTGGATTATACATGGTAGTAATGTGGTAGGGTAGTTTATTTCCAGTCCGATACTTGTTTGCGGCCCGAATGAATGTTTGTAACAATCATTTGTTGGCCGTAATGATTTGATAGGTTGGAATGATGGTGCCTGAGGCTTGAAGGACGTTGGAGCAGCAGAAGGAGGTCGTCGACCGGCAAGGGTAGGAGTCCCTCCCTTGCATTCTGAAAGATGGTTAAGCGATTCGCTGTTCTCCGGTCCTTTAATGATGTCCAGTTTTAAGTTCTTAAGCATGAAGAAAAACACTGCTAGTTTTCTATAATCGTTAGAAACCAAACCGGGCTGCCACCGTTGAACCCTTTCAATTTCGAGTGAGTTCTTTTTGGTATGGATCCCACACGGGGAAGCGACTCAACGGGAGGCGTACTATAGCCATGTAAGCGGTTTGTTTTATCTGCTTCGTACATGAATATAAATTTTTGTATGCAACCCAAATTGCCTGTTAGCAGTAGAACAATACGGTTAATGTGATGATTCCATGATAAATTATGAGATATGTCAATTCCGAGGTATGAATGGCATGTTGTTCCTCCAGTGTTGTGCTCCCAGTTTGAAGTCGTACACTTTAGGAGCCACGGCATGAGTGATTCGCATAGCGAAACATTTTGTTGTTGAAATGCAATTGCACTTCATCCGCTATTTAACAAGGTATTAAAAATCCTCCTGGGTGATCATGTCCAAAATCATTGTGATATTTGTATGTAGCTAACGCAATCGTCTGAGCGAGCCTACTTCTGACTGTAAGTTTTGGGGCAAGTCATTAATGTAGACAAGGAAATAGCAAAGGCCCCAGCACCGTACCTTGGGGAACGCCAGAATCAATATCTGTCCAAGCCGAGTGCTCACCCCGAAACGGACCCTTGCTTAAGGTGCATGAGGAAATTTGCTATCCAAGTAAGGTTGCGGTTACGCATACCATAATAATCAGTTTAAGTAAGAGGCGAGTGTGTGGGAACAGTGGTCAAAGGCTTTCGTGAATCCATACGATTAAATCAGTTTGGGATCTGGCATTAAGTGATTGAGAGTCATGAACGGTCAAAATTAACTGTGTTCACAGGAGATGATGAGAACGAAAGGCGTGTTGTCTGTCAGTGAGAACTGAATGGTAATCAAAATGATGCATTATTTGAGTGTAGTATATATTCTAAAATTTTGCAGCCAGATTGCTGGTTAATGATACCGGCCTATTAATTAATACTACTGTTCTATCACCCTTCTTAAAAATGGGGGTAATATTGGCGCAAAGCCAGGAAGGTGGCAGCTCACCCAACTCTAGATTTTCAAAAGATAGAAACAAGGCCGGGGTATCTCCTCGGCAGCTACCTTGAGTATCTGGCGGGTATACCCATCTGGTACGAGGCTTTGTTAGGATTGCGTTCGGAGAGCAACTTTATGACGCCCTCAAGAGAAATTTGATATCTGGCATGGTGGGCTACTTATGGACCTAAGTAGGAAGGGGATCTTTTTCTCTTGTAAAAACGGATTTAAATTGCGTCATAAGGATGTTAATTTGACCTGGTTGTTAGAATGTTTAAAGCACCCATTTGACTTAAGAGTAGGGATACCAACTGAGTCAGTTTTAAGACTTTTCATGAATGACCAGAATTTTTGCCAGAATCAAAAAAACGGACATTGATGAAATTTCTGTGGGCCTTATAGTAGCTTTTGGGTCTCCTTGCGACAGGGCACGTGAAAAACGATCAATGTGTCATGGTTAGTCTCCTGTGCTTATTATTAACGCTCTATGCCTTCTTTTCTAAGCAGGACGGTACGAGTTGGAACATGAGACTCCATGACACCTTGATTAATGTTTCAAAATCAGCCCAGATTAGATCACAAGACTGAAATCCTGTGTGTGTCCCTTTGCAACAAATCATTACTGTAACTCTGGAGTTCTTTCTTATACTGTGTCAACAATCCAGCCTTGCCAAACTAATAGGCTTTCCTGGGTTTAGTTTTGATTACCCTGGGCTAGACTAATAAAAAGCATGGTATGCCATCATCCGGCTAGCTAAACACCCGGGGAGAAGAGATGATGTAACATGCCATGTGCTTGGTTATGCTCCCTTTGTAAAAACCATTAGGTTTCAAAAAATAACAAGTTCATGATTGTCTAGAATAAAGAAAAAAATGTCTTAACCTTGCAGAGGGCGTGTAGTCACTCATTAGTACAGCTACAACTTTCAAGTTTCACCTACTGGTTTAAATTATTTATAGAAACAGGAATACACCTCTTTACGCACAATGAGTGGCCTGCTACATTTGTTAATAATTACTACACATGCTGGTATGAAAAGACCCGGGTGAAAAACACCCCCAGTCATTGCCCGTACCATTCAACAGGTATTTGCAACGTATGTAACTGAGTTGCAAAGGCCTGACCTTAACAACAATAGACTCCTCAAATTTTCAACTTACTCACAAATAGTGGTATTGTTTTGGCTGTTCTTGCATGCATTGCATCAATTGAAGAGAGTTTTGGAAAAATATATTTTCTGCCTATGAGAATAAATTTGCGATTTTTTCTTGCAAGTATTTGCCTAAACATAAAGCACTATTGGTGAGTTTTAGCAAAATCCACGATGAGGATCATGTTTGTTTTTTTATTTTTTTCAAAGGTCGCAGAAACCCTATAGAATTCATGTACAAAACTTAAATCCATGGAACCAACCCTAAAATTGGATTTCTTGAATGAAAACAAGCTTGCCTGATCTTTTTCAGGATCCAAAATTGCCATAGAATATGCCCGTATACAACTGATTGTAAAAAAAGTTCATACTTGCCCACCCCTAGGTACAGGCGTAGTCACCAAAATAAGAAACATCCAGCGTTATATGGCTGGTTAATTTTTCAAAATGCTAACAAATTGCAAGAATAGTAAATAAAACGTTGGCCCTGTTCATTATATTGGCCCGGATATTGGGGGGGGGGGGGGGGCGTCAGATTAGGAAAGTTACACTGTTGAGCCATTGATGATATTATAGTCTGTTTTTTATTCCTGTCAATAAATGCATATGGCGACTGGTAGAACTACTTTGGCGGGGATGTGTGGAGATCAAAAAAACTAAAAAGCTGTATCAATGCTGGAAATGCTCAACTTTGTTAAAAAGAAGAATGATTTGCACTCATTTACATTAATTTTTTGTAATCGATATTGTAAAGGCTCATCAATTGAATAGACTGGCGTAAACGTCTGAGATACGCTTATGATTCCGGTTTGGTGTCACTCAAAGACTGATAAAATGTCATGAACATCGAGGCTGGGTGAAGAGGAGGATTAGGCACGTAAATAGTGTGTTTGGTATGGAGTGACCAAAACTCTAAAATACTTAAATGATTGGACCAAGCTGTCAAATATTATTTCTGGAAACAAAGACGAATAATGTAAACGTATATCAAGATTTTTAATATTCTTATGATGAACATGAATCTTGGTGAGTAATAATTACTTTATTCTTATCATTTTCTTTGTTGCATGCTGCAGAGTTTGTTTAAGTTTGTTTGGGATTATTATTTGACTTGTAATATTTTACTTCGTGGAGGAAAAGGGTCATTTTTAATTTTGGCCTTAATCTTATCCGGTGTGAAAGCAGATTTTGTCCGGTAGGAGTCAGAGGTCGGGGCTCATAGACATAAACGGAAATAAAGCGTAATACTAATGTTGCGTAAAGAGTCAACTGAATCGATTGCCCTATTGTTCACCATTGTGTTCCCGGACTATGAATACGCCGGTCAATGGTTACTTCTACACCGGTTAGGGACATCGAATT
>JAMKCH010024024.1:0-20345 GCA_023653785.1 Ophioderma brevispina
GTATGTAAAATTAACCACAAATGGTTACAGCCCAGATTTTGGAAAATGTTCAATTTCATTCAAATTTTCTTTTTAAGGGGGAAGGATGTTATATGGCCTCCATTTTTTTTCTGCATAAACTTTTTAAAAATATTATTTTCCGCTCAATTTATTGAGATAGATTTCACTGGCAAAATACTTTGTTTACTAAAAAGATAGAAACGGATTCCCAAGATTGTTTTGCTAAGTGCACCGTTTAGATTGCACAATGGTGGAAGTGGGGAATTCCCAAGATGTTAACTTAGTAACTTAGAAACATTTTATGTTTTTGAGATCAAAATATTGCAGAACTAGGGAATTCCCCACAAAGTTATATATCTGAAGTGAATGTAATTTAATTGTGAAATCTGATTTGATGTGGCAAGGTCTGGTTTATGCATAAAATGGGGAATGAATGATTATTGTTAGAAAAAAAGGGGAATCTATCTGTGAGTGTTAAATACTATCACTGGAAGGACTCTCTGCCAGCATCCCACTAGTATAAACAAGTCCTTAGAAGATAGCTAGTTTACTCTGCCTTTCGGCGCAGACCTGTACAGTGCCAGGATTTATTATGTTTTAATTCCATGTGAGCATAGTGCTTGTAATTATTCTACTGTCGTCTTTGAAAAGCCGAAAGTGCTTGGGATCAAAATAGGATTCCAAATTGTGGACAGATAGAAATCGTGGTGATATCTTTGATGATATACTGTTGGATTTAAACTAAATCGTCGAGGACTTAATTTAACCGTGTTCGTCTTGAACTGCTTGACAAAAGTTTTACCTTCAGACTGAAGAAGAAATCCCTAATGGAATATAATACCTGAGGACGTTTTGTCTGAAACTTGTGCGCTGTCATTTGAAGTCTTCGCTGTGAGGACATATACATCGTTGAACTGCAACGCTCATGTGGACTTTACGGACATTCTTGAGGACACTAAGTACAAATTAATTGTGGTGTAATTGTGTATATTTTGATTTTATGTAATGTTTTGGACTACCAAATTCTTGAACCAATTACAAATCATTAAAATCTGTATATATTAAAATTTCAGATCACTTGTGCACAAGTCTCATTTATTTTTGTTTGAAGGTATTTCGGGCCTTAGACGTCCCACGATACGTCCATAACACTGTACCACATCGCCTTTGACATGCAAGATGGATACATCTATTGGACAGAGGCAAGGGTACCAACAAACACCATGAGATCAAGCGCTTGTAGGTGTTTATTACATTTTGAATTAACAGGCTTTAAGTTATACAGTTTGGTTTGACTTAACCCAGTGGTCTTCCTTTCACAGGATTGGTCCATTTCTCCTGTATACCGCGCTACTTCCTTGGCCAACTATTTTAGGACGCAAGCTGGATCCAAACGATCCATCTTCGCAATGATATGGTGCAGGTGACGGTTTCCCGCGATTTGTACGACATTGACTTTGATATGAGGGATGGCTACATCTAATTGGACAGAGGCAAGGGACCACGAACATCAGCGAGATCGAGCTCTTGTAGGTGTTAAGTACAATTTTCGAATTTACCCTGCTTATTCACATTTTTCTGTTTGACTTTAACCCATGGTCTTCTTTTCACATTTGGCCCATTTCTCCTATATACTGCCCGAACCCCTTTGGCCACATTTTAGGACCAAGCCTGATCCGAACAACCACCCGTATGATATGTGCAAGTGCCTGGTTTCCAGCGATTTGGTATGACATTGATTTTTGAACATGAGGGATGATTTATATCTACTGGACGGAAGCCAGGGATCATGGGGGAACAACCAAAGTGACAGAGCACTCACGTAAGCTCATCTGGCTGTTCAATAAGATTCATTTGTAAACCAACTGTCTCAAATGTTCTTCTTTTTTTGTTTGCTTAAAAGCAATGAGCTGTTACAGGTTCAAGTAAAACAACAACATGAACACTTTTGATCAATTGTTTAGAGTCCATCTTCAGAATGATCTTGGTTACATTTGTTTATTTGCAATTTATTAGAACAGTAGAATATTTTTTTTTAATTGAACTTCAGCTTGTATTTATTTGAAAATGGAAAATGTATTTATTTCCTGTACTGCCACCCCTTTATTGCAAAATTGATGCCTATGCTCTGACCACGTGCAAGTGTGTATGCAGGAGGCCATGCTAGCCGTTCAAACCATACTTTTCATACATTAGTGTTTGGTACCACTGGTGCACAAAGCCTGTTTGAAAGGCTAGTGTTGACCACAGTCTTTAGATGAAGTATAAACACACACCTTATATGCCAGCAGTTAGCAAGAGTGGCCTTCATGGTCTTTCGTAATTTTTCTTCTGATAATTAGACCCTTTTGATGAACCCTTGACAGTTCTAAAACCTTTCCAGCAAACCCATTAAAAATTACATGGCACTGGCAGTGTATTTGCCTAAAATCAGAGTTTTTTTTTCAATTCAAATTGCAGTTTGTGATAAAACGCCCATGATTGCAAACATCTTCAGCCAGTCATCAAGATAACTTTTCATCCTGATAACTCTCTGAAAATTCTTGTCATTGCTTAGTTTAATGTTTTCAGGGACACTCGGTAGTTGTTAGAATCCATCCTTACTGGCATAATTTAACCTCAGGAGGGCTATATGCCTGATATAAATAATTGGAAAGCTGTATTTCACTGCTATTGAAGTTAATATGTGAATGATGCTAACCCTAGCAATCAGAAATGCTGTATAAAAGACAGGTAGTGCTCAGGTGGCTAAGTTCAGTTATGTGTGCTTCTATGAGATTTTGGCCCAAAATTATGCTCAAGGACCAAATGGTCCTGGAACATAAATAATTTGGAAAAATATTCTAAGTCAATTATGCTTCAGGAGCATATTTGATTATGCTCCTGGAGCATAAATAAAAAAATATGCTCCAGGAACATATTTGAATATGCTGGATATGCTCATGGAGCATATTTGAATGCACAAATGGTCCAGGAGCATATGGCAAATATGCTCCTGGAGCAGTTTAAAAATATTCTAAGTCAAATACTGCTCCAGGAGAATATTTGCCATATGGTCCTGGAGCATGTGCATTCAAATTTGAATATTTCTCCAGATTACTTATGGTCCAGGAGTACCATATGGTCCTCGACTATATGGTCCTGAAGCATAATTTCGGGCCAAAATCTCATAGAAGCGTTATGGTAGTTGCTAGATTGTGTACAAAATCAATACTATTTTGATGCCTGTTTACGTCTCTTTGATCAGCATGATTGGGCCATCTCATGCCATGCCATAGAAAATGTATGTTAATATAGAATAAACCACAAACTTGTAACATCATCCAGGTTGCTGAGTTCATTTCCTGTTGAAATGTGTTTTCCGTGGAATATGTATGTGTCCACATTTGTATTATGTAACGTAAACCGCAAACATGGGTGACTTATTATGATACCGCTGGCTACACAAAAGCTTCATGTGTTGTACACATGGAATTGCTTATCCTTGTGATGTGTTGTATACATGGGATGACCCTAATTTTGTAGACTGCATTCTTTGGCTGGTAACATTGGCCTAGACTATATGATACATTAATCTTGACCGATAAACATTTATGCCAGGGGTATTGGAGAATTGTGGTTAGGGTAACCTGAAGAACCAAATTCAAGAAAAAGTAGCACCTAAAATTCTCTTCAGGAAAAAAGGGGAAATGCAAAATTTTAAATGTAGGAAATATGAGGGAAATGAGTGAACTCCAGATTTTTTTATCAAAAGCATTATGAGGATGTGCTTTTTTCTGGCATAAAATTGAATGTTGAGGTCCATACTGCAATTTTACTGGAGTGAGGCTCTTTGGCGAAATAGTGCAGTCAGGAAATTAAGTGGCTATGATTCTGACTCTCTGGAATGTATGTAAGCTCAAATACAGATATATGTTGTTTGTGAAGAATCTTTCACAGTATCATTTATTGGCACACACCACAAGAAGATTTTGAAACCTCAACAGGCTTGAGTAGAGGCGGGTATATTGTGCTCCTTGTGATTCTTCGTCATCAAACACAAAGCTTAAGGAGCTAGCTCCAAAACTACAAAGGCCCTAGAGCCCCCACTTGGCACAATGATAGCCCCTGACCACCTCTAGTGCCTCTGATCAATTTCGACCCCAGAGGTCAAAGGTCACGAGCTACATAGGGTCCATTCTCGATAAGTGTTCAAAAAGTCGTTTTTTAGTGTCGCTCACACTCATGCACATTTTAATAAAGCTGTTTTTTTTTTTGGCCTTTAAGAATGAATGTTTATGAATATAAATTATACTTAGGAGTTATGTTTTCAAAATGATCCGGACTAGATGTTGTAACCGGATGAGAAAGTATCAAGCAATAAGGCTAAAGATGCATAAATTCTGCTTTTCGCCATGTCCCGCCACCAAATCCATCTTTAAAATGTGTCCCTGCTCGTTACACAAGACGCGTATCACAGATTGGCCTTGTATTTTCTCAAGCCTCTATTATGCCTAATTGTTAAGTTTAAAACATGATAATATTGGATTATTAAAGTTTCGAAGAGTTCTCTGAGAGCATGTCGCCAGTATTGCAGACAGATACGTTACGATAATTCGAATGGATACAAATTGCTAAAATAACTGAATACCTATGTTCCAATATGTGATAAATCGAGAAGAATGTCAATGTTATATTATACTGTTTGGCATAAAAATCTGTTTCAACGTAACAGTTTCCAGCCCTAGTAATGAAAGAAATCCCTCTGTTACGTTCATACAGCGACAGAAACGTTACCTCCCTCCTGCTACGCTCTTGAAATATGGCATGATAACTAAAGTCGAATCCCACACCATGCTTAGTTATGAAGGTAATACGATAAACAAAAAAAACCAAACAGACAAAAAAGTATAGAGCACAGATAAGGCAGGTGAAAGAACGTACTTTCATCAGGAACAGCACGACTAAGAAAAAGGCCCGACAGATACGTTCCACAGATACGTTACTGAAGTGGTAACGTTTAGACACTTCTACTAAAAAAATCGGATAATATATTTTAGAGCACACATTGGATGTACCGTGTTCTGAGAATATTAAAGTTACCGATTTATCCGTGCTTTTCAGGAATTCCTTAATGTTGATATTCGTCTTTTGGAGACCAAACTTGAACACTTTAACGGAGAATGGCCCATAGGCCAATATGTGAAAACCTATTCTGGCATCTAGCTCCGAAACTACAATAAGCCCCAACTTGGCACAATGATAGCCCCTGACCACCTCTAGTGCCTCTGATCAATTTCGACCCCAGAGGTCAAAGGTCTCTGGGGCTACATAGGCCAATATGTGAAAACATAATATGGCACCTACCTCCGTAACTGCAATGGCCCTAAAACCCCCACTTGGCACAATGATAGCCCCTGACCACCTCTAGTGCCTCTGACCAATCTCAACCCCAGAGGTCAAAGGTCATGCTCTACACATGCCCACCACAAGCAATCTGGTAAGCCATACTTGCGTGCAAATATAGGGCCCTCAGTCATCTTCTCCTTCATCTTCATCAAACACAAAGTTGTAAGGGGCTAGCTCCAAAACTACAAAGGCCATAGAGCCCCCCCCCCCCCACTTGGCACAATGATAGCCCCTGACCACCTCTAGTGCCTCTGACCAATCTCAACCCCAGAGGTCAAAGGTCACGGGCTACATAGGCCAATATGTGAAAACATAATATGGCACCTACCTCCGTAACTGCAATGGCCCTAAAACCCCCACTTGGCACAATGATAGCCCATGGTCCCTTGTAGTGCCTTAGGCCAATCTCGACCCCAGAGGTCAAAGGTCATGCGCTAAACATGCCCACCACAAGCAATCTGGTAAGCCATACTTGCGTGCAAATATAGGGCCCTCTAGTTCATTATTCTTATTCTTCTGTCCGAAAAATACTCAAATTGTAATTTGTTATGCAACACAACATTTAACCAACTGGACAATATGAGTGTGTGTAGGTGTTACAGTTCAAATTAATTACATAGATTAGTACTAATCCCTTATCCGTCTCTTTTCCAGTAAATGGTCCCAATAGAAACACGCCTATTGTGGTTCAGGAGAATAACTTGGTATGGGTGTGTTTGCACGTGTACTCTGTGTTTGTATGCATATTGAAGTGTTAGTATACATGCTAAACATGTTAGTAATGATTAATTTTCTGTTTTAAAAAATTGTAACTTGTAGGATAAGTTTTGGAGAAGAGGCTGTTAATCACAAAATGCCCCTTTAAGCCAACACTGTACACATGATACCAATTTGAGGCCACATATTGCTTCATGAAATCGAGATCGCTTACCTCACCATATTGCACTCTTTGAGAATTTTTGTCACCATATTCAAACCAATTCGTATCTGAATCATTTTGAGCAGCTTGTATATGTAATCCATTGAATACAAATGATTGCACTTGTATGAAGTATGTTTGTGGATTCCAAAGGTTTATTTGCTTGTTCTCAACTCTCATGACCAACTGACCAAAATTTTTCGCAAATTGGTATTTTTTGTGTCGTCTGCGTGAATTGTAGAAGGCACATAGGGATTACTCTGGTCGTATGTCTGTGTTTCTGTGTGTGTATGTGTGTGGTCAAAATGTTAACCTTTAATATATTGCATGCCGTATGAGTTCCGTAAGGCCTACGATGATGTAACTTGGTGGAAAGGAGGGGGCCGGGTGGGGTGACATGTTGGTGACCTTGGTGACCTTTGACCCTATTCACAAACCGCGACGGCAGACGACAATCGCGGTCCAGGGACTGCGATGTATTTTTTCTGTTCAATTTAAATTTCAACCCAAACATGGGGGTTATTGGATCACACACCTTTTGTAATGCATTTCCTGTCATGGCTTTGTATGGCAATTAATTTGATCATAGATCAAGAGAAGGTTGTGTGATCCAGCTGACCAGGCAAGGGCAGGATTTGAGGCAACACTTCAGCAAATAGCAGTTTTATATTAGTCGTATCTGCACTATGGAGACTTGCATGTCATGGTATGGTTAAAAGTCACATACAAAGGTCATAAAAGATAAACTTGTGCAGAGAATGAAGGAAAGATGAATCACAAAAGTATCCATACCTACCTCTAATCAGATTAGATCAGGATTATTTAAGGACCCAACAGATTTAAAGTATGAGAAAAATCTCAACCAATGTTTTTTTTTTTCCATATCAAATGAGAGGACAAGCAAACAGAATTATATTAAAGGTGCTTGTTCTGATATTTGTCTATTGTGTTCTCTACTTGATATGAGAGCCTGACACTTTCATACACCACCCAAGTATCATGGGAAACAAACTTGTGGTTTTGATGGTAGAACCGATTATGCACATTGGAAAGTCCTATTCACTACTGTGCTAATGTTGATGGTTAACCACTAAAGCGGCCGTTTTTGGTCTCTATCTTGGGAAAGAAATGGATTTAAAAGCTGCAATTTTAGTTGATATAAATATTGGTACTACTTTGGGTAAATCAGGAGTCCCAAAGATGACCAGAACAAGAACCTTTAAGATAATTTGTTATAAATATCTGCATGTACTAAACTGGGATGAAGAAAGTGTTTCACCATAAAATGTATTATTAATCAGAGTGGGATGAATTAGTATTCTGCCACCTCATCCTTCAACATGCAGTTTATTCCATTGAGGCTGCCAAATTCATAGGGTGGTGGCACAATACAAAATATTTTCCATCAGAGTAGACAATTATTTTGAAACTTTACTGATTGAACTTACTCTGAACACTACCCTGGCATCTGCTCTATACAGAACAACATTCAGAGAATCACACTGGATGGCCAGAACCGGTCTGCCATAGTACCATCGGCATTCACAGGTTCCCCCCTCACCATTGCTATTGACTGGGTGTCACGTAATCTATACTGGACCAACCCTGCTGCTGAGACTATTGAAGTGATCAAGCTGGACGGGGAGGAGTATTATAGAAAAGTGGTACTGAGTAATGAGGGAGTGCAAGGAGGTCGGTTGATGGGAGATCCGGTGGCGCTCTGTGTGGATCCTGGAAATGGGTACGTTTTTAATATAACCATGTTTTTGGTGTATGAGTGTGTGTCCATGCATGTGTATATGTGCATGCATATGCATTTGTATGTGCTTGCTAAGAGCTGAGAGAGAGACATCAATTATTCATTATATTATGCTTATTTAACCAAAAAAAATTGTAATAATTTCCGTCCATAAGAGTGGACCAAAATGACGTAGTTGTGTATACACCGGTGTATCTAGACCTGGCTTTTTTTGGGGGGAGTTGCAGGAGGACCTCTAATAAACAAAAATAGGCTGATTTTGCATATTTCGGTATGAATCCCAGGGTTTGCATGACCCAAAAGCACCCCCAATATGTCACTGGTATATTTCCTTAGGTGGAATGTTTGTCTCAAGGTACAATGCTTACCAAAACTCCACATTAAAGACAGATTCCCATAAATTTCTCCTGTGTATCAGTTTTGTATTGTTCTGTCTTGTATGGCAGATAAATAGCACATAGAACAGCATAATGCACAACTCCGCAACTGCACCCCCACCCCAAGAGTTTCAAAATTCAGAAAAATGGGTTTTAAGCAATAAATTGCCTTAAAATTAGTTTTTTTTATCTATATGAGTTAATCGTGTAATGTTTTGCACCTCCTATGATTTTACCCTGGCACCGCTCCTGGTCACAGTGTAAGGGATTAATGTCACTCCCTCTCCCAGGTTTATTCCAAATCAAGTTCTCAAAATTCTGCTATAACTCTGTTATGGTTCCTTGGATTGGGACATGACCAAAATTCTCCTTGAGGGCTCTTTCATAGTGCAAGGGTATCAACATTTTTCAGTAAGGCCAACAAAATAGTATCATGGATATAAGGATTTAAGGCATATTGCTCAGGTCTTTCCTGTACAAAATTATAGGATGAAAAAAACATTTTTGGGCAGAGTTATGTAGTTTCAGATATATGTCTCAAAGCTTGCAATGAATTAGAAATCCAAGGCAGAATAGCCTTTGGTCCCCAGGACATGGGTAGATGAAAATTCATTAATCCACTCTACCAACTACACCAAATAGTCAATGAACTTCAAACATGGCACGGTAATAGAACATGATGATGTCATGAATATTAATGAGCTGATTGGCATATTTTCAATCACTGTTTGCACAGACTGTTTAAAACTTACTCTTGTTTACAGATAATTAAACATTTCCACTCATTGTAAGTGTTTCTCCTTTAGAGATAAGTTAAGCCCATGATATACTTCCAGTCGCAGTGATTTCTGCTCATGAGCATGCGTATCACTAGATTTAAGGTCAAAATCCGTGTTTGCGCATGCGAATCGCTCGCTGCAACTGCAAGTATTATCATGGGCTTTAAAGGTGATGTTTTTGCTCATTTCATTCTATCCCATACAGTATGTTGTACTGGGCAGATAATGGTGATTCTGGTGTTGAACCCCACATTGCCAAGTCTAAAATGGACGGCAGTAACCCAGAAGTTATTACATCTGACGATGTGGACCACGTGGACTATTTGATCATCGATATTCCTACACAGAAACTCTACTGGGACGATGCTACTTATCAAGTGGTTTGTATTTCACATTTTATCTCCTGCTTAACGTGACTTCAGACCATTGCTCTTTTTTTGTAATTCACTAAATATCATGTGATCTAAGATGCATAATATATATTCAACTCTACATGTATCACTTCTATCACTTTACATTAGTGCTCGTTTCTCTGGTTCCACATAAACACAGTCCTCTGTGGTCCAGTGGTAAATCTTACGCCCAGTTAGCAAGAGGACCAGATTCGAGACGGTCTATTTTTCATCTTTATTTAATTCAATGCTCGCCAGTTCCTCCGAGTTTCCATATGATATTTGTCTAATAATTCTCACGGGTTGTATCATTTACTTGATCCTAGGGTGCATTGAGTTGAGTTCCGCATCGTCATAGATTCTGCTAGAATCGTGCATATATATAGGTCATCTCCTTCTAAATAATAGAAAAAAAGTGTGTCAGATGGGTCAGGTTATGGAAACTCCCAAAGTAAATTGAAGAACTAACATTCTCATGGTTTTCTCTGTCTTATGCAATAGGTTGAAATGATGAACACCGATGGCAGTCAGCGGACACGACTCATTGAAGATGTCAGACATGGGCGTGGCATGGCCGTTTATCAAAACTTTCTGTATTATTCAGGTAGGTTAACTGTTGAGGACTAACCAGTTTCTTAGAATTCATTGTAAAAAACATTACACAATGCCAGTACACATGCATATCAAAGGGTTTGAATGCTGAAATTGAAAAACAAAAGATGAACAAGTGCTTTAAACTATGCAGCAGTAATGTTTCTCATGAAATTGCTGATACAGAAATGTAGAGACATATCAGCAGAACAAAAAAATAAGTTAGGGCTCCATTCCAAAATTGATGGCAGAAGGTGAAATCTTTGGTCATAACACCACTGGCGAGTGCCAAATTGTGTAAAACGTTTTTCTATGGAGTGTAAACTGCGCACTGATGAGATTGCGATTTATTCCGTATTGAAATACGTGTTTACACAATTTGGCACTCGACGACCCTCTAAGGTTGCCATCTGCCTGCTGAAAATATTGCCATTTTGAACTTAATTTAATTTGAGATGTGGTGTTGGAGAAAGCTTCTGTGCATTCCATAAACAGCTAAAATGACGAATGAGAGCATTAGGCATGATATTGGGGAGAGACAGACTATAACATAGTTGTGAAACAAAAGCTACAGTATTTCAGCCATGTTGCTAGGAGGGATGGAGAGAATCTGGAGAAAGTTATTATGTTTGGTAAAGTTGAGGGGGAAAAGGAACAGAGGAAGACAGAGGCTCAAGTGGACAGATGGCATTGTTTCTCTTACTATCATGTCAATATACCAGTGCTACTCAAAAGCTCAAAGTTGTTACAAATGGAGAGTCTTCATCAGAAAGGTCACAAATACTCGGACATGAGTAAAACGACGATGTGCAATGTACTTGCATTGGTGCCATCTTGACACAGCCATTTGAGAGTGTGAGCTATTGTAGCAGAAATCCTTAGTCTAATCCTACAAGTAGTCAAACCTGGATATAACCAGCTATCCTTTACACTAGAAGCCAGCAGCAGCGGAAGAACATTTGTTCAAGCCCTGCATATGGATGACTTAGCAGAGAAATTTTTTTTAAAAATTGTGTTGGCAAATGGACAGTTTTGCCGGCAACACTCCCTCCATTGAAAATGGTCAGCGAACGTCCTTGCTCCCGGACTAACCAGTTCCACTGCCAATGCTAGAAAAAAAAAAACCCTTAGGCGACGAAAAAAGAAAACCCTGTTTTACGGGCGAGCGGACCTTAATATTTTTTTTTCTTTTCTTGAGGTCAAAATTGGCCTAAAATAGCCCAACATCTGATTTTCTAAAAAAAATTAGCCAAAATTTATAAATTTGGGCTAAAAACAGGCTGATTTTACATGGTTTTTGGAAAAACTAAAAAAAAAAAAAATCTGCAAAACTGAAAAATCAGGGTCGGTCGGGCCCGTAAAACAGGGTTTTTTATTTTCGTCGCCTTATCACTATACTTTGTTCGGTCTCGAGTTGGGGGTGATGTCATGACGCGACTTTGCATTCGCTCTAGCGTTTGGATTGCGCCGCCTTTGTTTGCGTGCGTAAATGCTGCAATTCCAAGGTCGACGCGTGCGTTTCTCGAGTGCAAAACCTAACACGCGCAGTGACGTCACCACCAAACTTGAGATCGAACAGAGTATAGAGCAAGCTCCACTCTTGGTTATGATACAATCAAAATGACCAAACACTGCTTCATTTAGAAAAAAAAGCAAAAAAAAAACAGCCGTTCTTGTGTCACCTGCAAGGATTTGCAAGAGGCACCTTCCAATCCTCAATTCTGTCTGACCGTCTGCCCGTGTTTTCCAAGGTTAAAGTTTTGGAGAAATTTCTCCTGCCCAAAAGCTGGGGACAATTGCAGCCAAACTTGATCAGAAGAACCACTGGCCAATGGTTTATATGTGGTGTACTCCAATTGGAGTGAGAAGTCATGTGAGCCGATTAAAGGGGCATTCTTTGACAAGTCAAATGCTACGATCACCAAACTTGGTCAGTGTAAGCACTGACCGAAGCCCCATAAGGGGTGTATTCATATCTGGGGGAAATGTCATGTGGGTCAATTAAAGTGGCATTCTTGGAAAATATCTGAATTCATTTTTGTGTTGCCTGCACTAGTACAGGGAGGTACATACTAATTCAGACTTGGGTGGTAGGAAACGAAGGGGCAAGTTCATATGTGGTGTATTCCGATTGGGATGAGAGGTCATGTGGCTCGATTAAAGGGGCATTCTTTGAAAAGCTATCAATTAGTTGGTATTCCACAAATCAAATGCTACGATCACCACGCTCGGTTAGTATAAGCACTGGCCCAAGCCCATATGAGGTGCACTTAAATTGGGGTGAAAGGTCATGTGGGTCGATTAAAGGGGCATTCTTTGGAAAGTGGTTTTTCAGCCTCAGATCAATATTTATGATCACCTATCATGGTCAAAACCACCACTGGCACAGAGCCAGGGAAGTTTGCATTCTTGAATAGATTTGGGGCATTGTATATGTTAATTAAGTACTTAATTTGCATAATTTATGTTCCAAAAACTGAAATTTCCAGCTGACTTTGAAAGAATTGTTGTAGGATGATGAAACTTGGTGGGTGTGGTCAACATTTAGTGCCAAAAGGTCATTTCAAGGTCATCTAGAGTCACCCAAGGTCAAATTGCTACAAATGGTTGTATGGTCATGAAGCCTGGGGAGTGTAGTCAACATTTGATTCCAACATTTTTCAAGGTCATTTCAGGATTATCCAATGTCAAATCAAGGTCAAATAGTTGGATGATGAAACTTAGTGGATGTGATCAACATTCTGTACCAAAAATTTTTAAGGTCATTCCAAGGTCCAATAATTAAAATGCTTGTAAGGTGGGTGTAGTCAACATTTTATACCAAAATTCATTTCAAGGTAATCTGGTGTCATTCAAGGTCAAATAACTTCAAATGGTTGTATGGTCATGAAACTTAGTTTGTGTAGTAAACATGTGGTGCTGAAAATTTTGAAGGTCACTTCCTATCAGTGCCCATTCGATCGCCAGCTCAGACAGGCACCAGGAATGTGGCTTTACAATAGCGTTGGCTTAACCTCTAATCACGAAAGCAGGCAACACTAGTGGTTCGAGAACCGTCTTGTATTGAAGATGTGCATTTATAACATTTCTATTACAGAACTAGATATTAAAGGTGCAACAAGAGATTTCACATATCAGATGTCCCTAAAAATTTTGATAGCCCTGAAATTTTGCACTTATGTAAAGCTTTTCATAAAAAATATCCCTGTCTGAAAGGATTCAGCTGAGAATTATTTCTGTGGTACAAAAATTGTGAAATTTCCAATTTTGTATTGGAGCAAATACAAAATTCAGCCTATGTTTATATTATAAGCAAATTAAAATCACCTTTTGTTTTCACTTTTACGACATTTCCTTAGCTTAACACAAGGAAATATACTAAGTGTCTAATCTATATGAATTCACTACATATGTTGCATTATATGGATGCCTTGAAATCTCTCCGTTGCACCTTTAATTTAGAACCCTGAACCCATACTAACTCATCTCCACTTTGTATACTAACACCCAAGTCAATTCTGTACATAGTGTGATATTTGCATGTCAGCCCAAACCTAGCCATACCATACAACCCATGAAGGCAGTAGCAGCATCAACATAGACAACCTGCATGAACCCATATCCTGCCTGTAAGCAACACATAACCAGACTTGTAAGGTAAGTCAGTACCAGAAGAGCAGCTTAGACCAATCCCATATTGTGTGATCGGAACAGTAATAAATTTACATGTGCAAGAGTGTATCGTGCTGAGCAAGCTCGTGCGTGGAATGCATATCTCTCTTTCCTTAGCATTTTGGGCCAGACTCCTCCGTATTATTTTTGCTGTGGGGGTTCGCCACTCCTCCAGCACAGCGAGTCTGTTACCTTCCCAGCATTGAATAATGTTGATACCCATTTGAACACCTGGGTGGAGAGGAGTAATTGAGGTAAAGCGCCTTACTCAACACGTTGGCCTCAGTGGGGCTCGAACCCACAACCTTTGGAATGCGGCGCTCAATCCACTGGACCACACATGCCCTCATACCACATGTGCAAATTATGCAAATATGGGATTGGTTGAAAGTTCCTTAGGTCGGTATACACAACTAACTTCTGCATGCCAAAATGCCAGTGGGAACCTTATGGTAATTGATTGAGTGCTAGGATTGCTATGGGTTGGGGAAGGTCAGGGAATGATAAGTCAGGGATTTAAAAAAAAATGATTGATGGCAGTTCTGGAAGGAAAAACTTATTGACGAGGCCAACCGCATAAATGCTATAATTACCATGATAAAATCATGGGTGACTTGAGAGTACACAACTTTCTGTTAGCTATAATAGTGGAGAAAATAACAGGCACCTCCCAAGTACATATGGGTGACTTGAGAGTACACAACTTTCTGTTAGCTTAGCAGAGAAAATAACAGGCACCTCCCAAGTACATATGGGTGACTTGAGAGTACACAACTTTCTGTTAGCTTAGCAGAGAAAATAACAGGCACCTCCTGAGTGCATATTGGTGACTTGAGAGTACACAACTTTCTGTTAGCTATAATAGCAGGGAAAATAACAGGCACCTCCTAAGTGCATATGGGTGACTTGAGAGTGCACAACTTTCTGTTAGCTATAATAGCAGGGAAAATAACAGGCACCTCCTAAGTGCATATAGGTGACTTGAGAGTGCACAACTTTCTGTTAGCTATAATAGCAGAGAAAATAACAGGCGCCTCTTAAGTACATGTGTGTGACTTCAGAGTACATAAGTTACTGTTTACTATAACAAGTGAGCTTAAGAGACTGTCTTGAAAGACTAAGATACATTCGTATCGAAAGTGAAAAATCATTGTAGCTGATCAATATAATTTTCCTTCTGCAAAGCATCGATCAGGGCAGTGTCATTAAGATATGTGGATATATTCGCAAGAGCTCAGAAAATTTCAGGCAACTATGATAAGAATCTAGGATAGAAACAGAATGAATGAACAAAGTTATGGTATTCTATGCTTGATTGCTATGCTTTAGTTTAGGACATTTGTTAGGCAAAAAAAAACAGTTTGTCTGGAAGAAATGTGGCAAATGCAAAATGTGGGTTTTTTTTGTTATTGTGGTATTATTGTATTTTTTAGAAAAAATTTATTATTTTATTAAACAAAAAATATTGCATTTTGACCCACTTTTTCATGTTTTCGGCCGCCTTGACCAAATTTTTTTTTTTTTTTTTCTGAAAACCTTTCCCAACCCCCCCCTCCAAAAATTTAAGTGAGCAAAAGCTAAAAAATGACCAATTTTAACAAAATGCATGCGTTCTTCTGAAACAAACTAGGAACTGTACCATAGTGATAACGAGCATTGTTCCGATATAAGTTCAATAAACAAATAAGCATTAATTTTAAACAGTAATGAACTTGATGTGGAAAGGTGCTTGTGTGCGGTGCATTTAACAAAAATTCTACATGCCAATATGTTTGACATCTTGATTTTTTTGTCCCTTGTATTCTGCAGATTAGGCAGACCGACCAAAAAAGTGTGGACAAGAGAGAATGGTGAAAATCCTGTAATAATGGTAGATTACAGCTGCTCAGTTCGAAGTGCGATGGCCACCAGGAACTGCGTGTGATGCTCGAGAAGGCGCCAGCACGAATGCATGCAGCAATAGCAATGGTGGCTGCCAAGACTGATGCTGCAATGGTGTGAACTCCAGGAAGTGCGAGCACGACAGGTTTAATCAACGATGAGGGAAAAACATGCGCAAGTGAGTTATTGTATTGGAAAATAATTTGTATTTAGAAGGAGATGACCTATATGCATGATTCTAGCAGAATCTGGACATGCGAAACTCAATTCAATGCACGCGAGGATCAAGTAAATGATACAAACCAAGAAGAATATTGAACAATATAAATAGAAGCTCGGAGAAACTGGTGAGCATTGAATTGAAAACAAAAAAATAACGGTCTCGAACCCCGGTCCTATCGTTAAACTAGGCATGAAAATACCACGGAACACCGAGACCGGAGTTTACGTGGATACCAGAGAAAACGAGCGCCAATGTATTCCGTCTTGATTTAGTCTCAACGGCTGTTAATTAATATTCTCAAAGCTCCCTTAGCCTAAGTGCAACTTTTACCTTTAACATTTAAGGGATATTCACTCATTAAGAAAATCACTCTAGTGGTATTTATGAAGGTCTAAGTGGTTTCCTCAACAAAAGCACACTGACATGATAGAGCTGGTCTAAAAAAAATAGTTATAATCATCATGATATGATAAAGGGAATTTTGGAAAAGCACATACTAGCGTTACAGAAAAGACACCATTCATGTGCATTTTACTGCAGTGGGTCAAAATCCATTGTGTGCCACTGTTCTCTATGCGTTCAATGAGCCCAAAACATTAATTATGCAAAATGCAACTGTTTCTAAATAGATTAGGAATTAAGGCAGGAGATAACATTCATAAATTAATAATATTAAGGTCGAAAAAGGATTGCATGGTATCATAAGTGACCTTGAAATGTGGTGTTAAAAGTGATGCACAATTGGGCATTCTGCATGAAAAAAGAATCGCCACTGTTAACTTGCCTCAACTCATTTCAAGAGGGTCATCTTAAAATACATGAAACACAACCCAGGTGAGGTTATTGTGCAATTAGTGAAGTTTGGAAGAAGTTGAACTTCATATCATCAACCACGGAAAGAAAGAAAAATTTAACACTGTAAGATTCTGTAATGCTGAGGAGGAGATGATTACAACCAAACTGATCAAGTGTACAAACATGTCAAAGAGTTGTACATTGCCCAAAAGTGGCAACAAAGTGATTTGAACTCACCTCAGTAAATGAGGGTATCTCAAGATTGGCACAAGCAAATTAGATAAAAAAAACTGGTAATGGTCTTAAAGGCCCAGGAAATGCAAATAGAATTGATGTGGTTTGTGTCAAGTTACAAGGACGGGAATAGAAGAGGCATCAAGTTGGGTTGGTGATGACATCATAGTGGAAAAACTATTGATTTTCAGAGAGTAATAGAAACATTCCAGTGACTGGTGTGAATCTATTCAGACACTAATGAAAATCACTAGGTTCACTAATGATTGTCACTGGTAGTGTATTCTTTTTATGGCCTGTTTATTGGAATGGAATGTCCGTAAAGATGGAATAGGTTTTCATCTCATTTCCTGGGACCTATAAGTAATTTAATCACCAATTTCATGGCTAAAAAAGATATTCCTGGATTGTACCGTTTTTTTAGGTCTTCCGATAGGAAAGACCTTTATGGCAGCATGATCCGTGTGTCGTCGTCGGAGGCGGCTGCGCGGCGGCTCGTGGCTTTATTGTGGACAAAATATCTGGAGATCTGTGCGAGCTACAGGGCTGAAAAACTTGGGGGTGGAAGGGTGCGGGGTGGTTACAGATTCTTGAATGAATTAAATTTACAACAGTGTATATGCATTCTAAGTTACCTAATTTGCATAATTAATTAGCATAATTTGACTATTTCTTGATTTCATTGGACACTTTTTTGTGAACACAATATATGGAAGGATCTGTAAGTCAACACGAGCTGAAAATGGTGGAGGGGTGCGGGGGTAAGGATTCTCGAACTGATTCGATTACAACAGTATATTATGCATTTAAGTACCTAATTGCATAATTAATTAGCTATTTTACATATTTTCTTGATTTTCATGACACTTGTGAACAAAATATCTGGAATTCTGTAAGTCACACAGGGCTGAAACTTGGAAGATCGGGGTTCAGATTCCGAACTGTCGATATACAACAGTAATTGTCCTGGGGTATGGGACATTGTCCTGGGGGTATAAGACATTGTCCTGGGGGTTATGGGACAAAGTCCTGGGATAGGGACAATGTCCTGGGGATATGGGACATTGTCCTGGGGTAGGGACATTGTCCTGGGGTATAGGACATTGCCTGGGTATAGGACATTGTCTGGGGAGGAACATTGTCTGGGGTATGGGAATAATTGTCCTGGGGGGATGCGACATGTTCTCGAGGTAAGGAACATTGTCCTGGGGTTTAAGACATTTTCCTGGGTATGTGACTTGTTCAGGGGTGATGGGACATTGTCCTGGGGATTATGGGTACATTGTCCTGGATAATGGGACATGTCCTGGAGGGGTGGGACATGGGTCCTGGGGTTATGGGACATTGTCCTGGGGTATGGGACACTTTCCTGGGGGTATGGGAATTGTCCTGGAGGTATGGACATGTCCTGGAAGGTTATGGGACATGTCTGGTGTATGGGACATGTTCCTGGAAGGTATGGGACATTATCTCGGAGGTATGGGCATTGTCCGGGAGGATTGGGACATTGTTCTGGGGTTATGGGAAATTTAATGGGTATGGGATATTCTCCTGGATTATGGGAGATTGTCTGGGGTATGGGACCATTGTTCCTGGTATGGCCATGGCATGGACATGGTCCGGGGGTTGTTGGGGTATAAAGACAATTGTCCTGGATATGGGACAATGTCCTGGGGGGTGGGTACGAGGACATTGTCCTGGGGAATGGGGAAATTGTCCGTGAGTGGGACATGTCGGGGATATGAAAATTGTCCGGGGGATATGGGAATGTCCCGGAGGTATGGGCATGTCCCGGAGGTATGGCACATTTGTCCTGGAGGTTTGGGACATTGTCCGGGGTATGGAACATTGGCATCGGTATGAGATATTTGTCCTGGGGGGTAGGGACATTGTCTTGAAGTATGGGACCATTGTCCGGGATATGTGATATTTTTCTGGAGGTATGGGACACTTTCCTGGGAGGTAGGAAATTATCCTGGAGGTATGGGACATTGTCCTGGGGATATGGGACATTGTCCTGGAAGAGTATGGGAACCTTGTCATGGAGGTATGGGACATTGTCTGGGCTATGGAACATTGTGCTGGGTTATGGGGCATTGTCTGGGGATATGGGACATTGTCCTGGGTAGGGACATTGTCCTGGGGATATGGGACATTGTCCTGGAGGTTAGGGACATTGTCCTGGAGGTTAGGGACATTGTCCTGGAGGTCTGGGGACATTGTCCGGGTATGGAAATTGTTCCGGGGGAAGGTGAATTGTCCTCGGGATATGTGACATTGTCCGGAGTATGGGACGTGGTCCTGGAGGTATGGGACATTGTCCTAGGTATAGGACATGACCTTGTTAACATGAATGAGTTTTTTACATTGTTATTTGTTACTGCTGCTCAAACATTAGTTCAAGGTTGAGCAATGTAACCAAAACTGAAATGCATCTTCAGAAATGATTCGAGAACTATCACATAAATCGGACGACCTCTGGGCCCGCTTGTCCCTATTTTTTTAGAACAGGCTGTAGGTGTGCAACTTGCAGTAACATTTAGGTTTGGATATGTAATGTGTGTGCCGACAATGACATTATGTATGTGTGCGGCACATGAGTTTGAAGTGTTGTCCACCTAAGAAATGAAGGAGTGTTGCGCATGTGTGCGTGAGTCATGGAGTGTGTGTTTGTGTCTTTACAGAAGATTTATGTTTTGAGGGTATGGGGTGGAGGGGAACATGTGAAGACATATGATGGTGTAGATTTTGTATTGTGTCTGCAAAGAATGTAGTTGCTATGGACATGAAATAGCCTCAATTCACATCTTGAATTATCTTTGCATTGTTTTTTTTTCTTTATAACAGATGTGACCTCATTGCAGTTGTATCAATATTATGTGATCGAGGCTGTTTGAAATGGGTCAGGAATCTATGGTCCAGGTGCAGTTATGGTAAGCATTCTGCACATGTTTTAGGAGCTGTCCACCTGTAATGTTTGTTGCTTTGAATACTGATAGGTAGGCTTATATCGTATGAACAATTAAAAAGTATGTCACAATAGAAATTATCATTCCATACCAGCAAACAATTCTGAAAAAGTGTGAGATGGTACAATCTATCAAAATTAAGTAAGCACTCAATTATGCTTTGTTGATGTATGAAATACTATAGATCAATCAACTTGTCATCATGCTATTCATTTACTCCGTACTTGTCTATCTTGATATTGGTAATGGACACTTCTGTCACCATGCCATCTACTTACACAATTCGTCTGCAAAGCTTGTAAGATTGGGCAGTGTCTTGTTTTTAAGTCGATAGAAAACAATCTGCTAGACCTCTCTAATTGAATT